>CAUYQV010109039.1:0-12709 GCA_963574575.1 Galagoides demidoff
GGCCCGCCAAACAACAATGATGGCTGCAACCAAAAAATGGCCGGGTGTTGTGGCGGGCGCCTGTGGTCCCAGCTACTTGGGAGGCTGAGGCAAGAGACTCGCTTGAGCCCAGGAGTTGGAGGTTGCTGTGAGCTGTGATGCCATAGCACTCTACCCAGGGGGATAGCTTGAGGCTCTGTTTAAAAAAAAAAAAAAAAAAGAAAAGTGCTTTGTAACAACAGATACCATACATACTGGTAACCGTAGTGATTTAAAAAGATTAGATTACTAATCTAATCCATTAAGAAGTGAGAAAAATAGAAATGAAACTACAGCCATATCAAGCGGCCTTTCTCTCTTAGAGTTATGTTGTGATTCAGAGTTTGCTTATAAAATACTTGGTAGCACACTGTGTGAAGCCACGAAGGATAAATGCAGATATTAAAAAAAAAAGATGAAGAAAGATATTTAATTGTCCTCGGTTCAACAGAGAAAGATATTTCCCTCCTTCTGTTGTCTTAAAGCACTCGTAGTTATGAATTCTATTTTTCTCTTTTGAGACATATGTAAATCTTTTTAAAAGGTAAATAAGCCTTTTGCTAGCGTTAGAACCCCAGAAATGTATTTCTTAAGGACCTGGGAGGCATCTCTTTGAAAAGAAAGCACCAAGGAAGATAGCACCCCATGTCCCAGTTTCTGGAGGACTGTATTAGCATCACTTCAGCTGGACCCAGCTCCAAAGTTGCAAACCTGCCTCCTCTCGAAAAGATAGGAGAAACGTATTTTTCTTTTGAATGAAATCAATTAGCAAACACAGGTGGTTACCCAAGTTACTAGGTGAACTGAGGTTCAACTATGTGTGACAAATGGCGCTGTCAATTACTCTCACCTGAGAACTTGTTATTGTTCAGTTTGAAAAATGCACGTGTAGATTGTATCTGCCTCACTACGGAGATGGATGGAATTTCAATCCCTTTGGTGGAGTGCCTCTGATAACACATCACATTCTACCGGAATGTTTATGTAACAAGAAAAAACGATTTTGTTTTTCTTCTACTCAGTATATGAGAGGTTTGAGGGGGCTGAGAGGACATTTCCTTTTTAATTCCATTTCCTCACTCAGCCCAAAGCTTATACTGTTAAAGACTTTGTAATAAAGGATATACTCTCAGTTCTGACTAAGAGCACATTTTAAGAGAAGCAGCAGCCAGCGTGGACAGATCAGCAAACTTGGTGATGCCAAACCTGCTTACAAACTGCAGGGACAGAAAGGTCTGGACCACACAGGGCATTATAATTAAATATTAAGCTGTTCATGGCTTTGTCCAAAGTCCTCAGAATGTGCATGAAACACAAACATTCCGATGCTAATAGTATTTTGGACAGAATTGAGACACAGAATGCAATATGAAAGAATTGGGGGAAGAAAAAGACATTAAAATACTATAGTTTCATAGCAAGACACAGCAGCCAAAGGTAAGAGAATTCCCTACCAACTCGTCAGGGTTTTCAGGAAGCTTGCTAGATTAGGACGCTTTCTTTTGTCCTCTTCAAGGAAACAGTATCCCTTAATTGTATCTGGGTCATATCAGCATCCTCTATTTATTACAGTTCTTTTTTTTTTTTAATTTGAAAGGTTTATAAATTTGGGATAAATAAAAGAAGCTGTGTAATTGGATTTAAAATATGGGGCAACGAATATGTTTTATATGCCCTGGAATCATAAAGATGGCAAATGCATGTGAAAAGGTGACCTCGCTTTAGGGAAAACAGCCCTCCTCTCTACCTCTCTCATTTCATGAGTGTCAGCTGTAGGTTGAGGTCTGTGAGCCACCTACGTGGGCTGTGCTGAGCCACTACGTTAACACTTTAGGTGCCACTCCTCCAAGGAAAGTGAAACTCTGTCACTCACACAAGTATTCAGGGAAATACGTTTTCAGCACTCGCTGGCTCACATACGTTTGTTTTCCTGGTGTACTTTTTTTTTTTTTTCAGAGTTTCCCAAATACTTTCTTGTAAGTTGTAACATTTACAGAAAAGCAATTTTTAAATATTGAGCATTTTTAGAAAGTTTCAATAGCAGAAAGGATATCACAGTCTCCTATTTCCAGAACAAGACCTTAATCCTTTGTGAATATACAGAGTGTCCATGAAGTTCATGGACAATTGGGACAATTTACAATTCACATGAATTGCACATGACTTTTATGAACACCCTGTACGTGCGAATAGGTGTCATTGGCCTTGTTAATGCATTTAGTTTACTTTTAATTGTTTATAGTGTAGACCATTATGCAATAAACATCGTTATAAAAATGTCACGTGTCGGGCAGTGCCTGTGGCTCAAAGGAGTAGGGCGCTGGCCCCATATGCCAGAGGCGGTGGGTTCAAACCAGCTCTGGCCAAAAACTGCAAAAAAAAAAGTCATGTGTCTATTTGCAAGTTTATGGGTTCAAATTTTTCTGGGTCTTTAAGATATGTGCTGTGTTTTAAAATACTGATGAATGTTGGTCATTGAAATTCAAGTGGATGATTTACACTTCCAATAATGGTATCTGACTAAGTCAATTTCCTGGCACCTTTGCCAACACCATTTATTACTTAAAATTCTGGTCTTTTTCAATTAGCTAAGTGCTTTCCTTAGATTTACTTTGACAGTGAATGATTTTGAATATATTTTAATATGTTATTACCTCATCTGTGATTCTTCAATCTGCTCCTATGGTTAGCAGTTAGCTAGATATGACAGGGCAGATACCAGATATGGTTATGCTATTTTATTTATTTATTTTTTTTGAGATGGAGCCTCAAGCTATCCGCTTGGGTAGAGTGCCATGGCACCACAACTCATAGCAACCTCCAACTCCTGGGCTCAAGCAAGTCTCCTGCCTCCGCCTCCCAAGTAGCTGGGACCACAGGCGCCCGCCACAACACCCCGCCATTTTTTGGTTGCAGCCATCATTGTTGTTTGGCAGGCCTGGGCTGGGGATTCGAACCCGCCGCCTTAGGTGTACGTGGCTGGCGCCTTAGCCGATCGAGCCACAGGCGCCGAGCCGGTTACACTATTTTAGACTGGTTTGGGGTCCAATAGTTCAGGTCCGGCTGACCTCGGCTATTATGGAAATGAGGGTGATTAAGACCTTACAGATGGGTTGTTATCACAATCTTGCAAATGGGTTGTTTTCAATACTTTGCATGTGGGTTGTATTTTTTTTTTTTTTCGAGACAGAGTCTCACTTTGTCACTCTCAGTAGAGTGCCATGGTGTCATAGCTCATAGCAACCTCTAACTCTTGGGCTCAAGTGATCCTCTTGCCTCAGCCTCCCAAGTAGCTGGGACTGCAGGTGCCCACCACAATGCCTGGCTATTTTTAGAGATGAGGTTTCACTCTGGCTCAGGCTGGTCTCGAACCTATGAGCTCAGGCAACCCACCTGCCTCAGCCTCCCAGAGTGCTAGGATGACAGGGGTGAGCCACTGCACTCAGTGCTGGGTTGCTTTGAGAGCAGAGTTAATTAAGACCTTAGGAAAGTTCCTAGAAGCTGCTATTACTACTGAAAGTTGTGTATAAAACCAAAACTATACTTTTTATGGAGCCTGCAGTTTAGGACAAGGCCCAGTTTGCTGTGCAAGTCATTAATAAACTTTTTCTTGCTAAAACTTTACTACCACTTTTCAATTATTTCCATGACTACGTTGAACCAATGAGCCACTCCTTTTAAATTTTTTTTAATATTTATTTATTTACTTTTGAGACAGAGTCTCATTATGTTGCCCACAGTAGAGTACAGTGGCATCACAGCTCACAGCAATCTCCAACTCTTGGGCTTAAGCGATTCTCTTGCCTCAGCCTCCCAAGTAACTGGGACCACAGGTGCCCACCACAACACCCCTGGCTATTTTTTGTTGCAGTCATTTAGCTGCCTGGGCTGGGTTCAAACCTGCCACCCTTGGTGTATGTGGCTGGTGCCATAAGCACTGTGCTACAGGTGCTGAGCCACTGAGCCACTCTTAACACTATGATCTGATAACCTAGTAAGAAATATCTCTTCTTATTTGACAATAGTATGGGAAGTACTCCCTCTCCTGGGTTATTGCTTAAAACAGTGTGAACAATTGCCCACTGATATAACACTTCCTACTGATGCTCTCCCAACATTATGGTTAGGTTTCAAAAAATAAGAACTACAAATACAACAGTCAGCAAGAATAGCACAATATTCTAATGTTTACATGTCACTGCAAATCTTAGTTTGTAAGTGCACACGTGTATGTACATACACTACTTAAGTAATATAAATAGTACACACGGAATAAAGATTAACTCATATATGAAATACTATTGACTAATATTTTGTTTCAACATGCTGATTATTACAATATGACATCGTAGCATATTCCTGAATTGGGAAATTCAGTTACTATACTTTCAAAATTATTGTGGAAGAAAATACAACTATTTCTAAAATTTCCTTTGTATTAGAAGGATATTAGAGGATATTAGAGGATAAGACCTCCCTAAGTTCACAGAGTCATTTCTTTCAATGAACTGCTTTTGGCAGACTTATATCAATCTGCTGCCTATGTTAAAAAAATAATAATAATAGAATTATACTACAGTATTAAGAACAATTCAGCTTCAGTTGGAATATACAAATGCTAACCCACTCCTTTGAAGGTTAGTTACTGATCACCAATATTATACACAAACACACATATATATACACACACACACCCATACATCCGCGTACACACATACAACATAGTACCTTCTTTTTTGTCATGATTTTAATTCTAATAAATTAACTAGATCAATTAAACCCCAAAATAGAATTTTAAAAATAATGTAAATATTATGGAATGCTATGTGGTTCTTGCTGCTTAGAGAGCTTTTTTCTTAAACCTATTAAACTCTACCTACAAGTAACTACAGTCGTGTTATAATAACAAAATATGGTTCTCCTTCCTAGAACTATTTTCAGTATAATAAAAGTGATAGATGACATAGAAGCAACCAAAGTAAAACGTCATAAGCAAGAAATATGGAAAGGATTTTTTGGCATTAATAAAATCCCAAGTGCATGGACATATTTCTAATTAATTCTCTACTTTTTATAAGATAAACCCTCATACAATGTATTATGAAAGTCAAGGGAATGAACGTATTTGAAATCCCACAGTAGGAAATACTTGATCTTCTATTTTTAACCATATATAAAACATTATTTAAAACACAGTTTAGTTTTATGTTAGAAATCATCCATGGTTCGTTTGTTTTTGAGAGTCTCACTCAGTTGCCCTGGAATCAAGTTCCATGGCATCCTTGCAAATATTCTTGCCCACAGTATATTTCTACATGGTACCCACCTTATTTTCTACCATTTTAATAATTTATAGAATATTTATTAAGAAACTCAAAATGATCACATTAGCACTATGAAAGCTGAGAATTGTTGTAAGTATGTGCTATTCACCAGGACTTTCTGAGATAAAAGAAATGCTCTAATTTGGGTCTGTGCTTATTGAATACTTGATATATCACTAGCATGATGAAGAAACTGAAGTTTCAAAAACTTTTATTTTAATTTAATAAATGTTAAGCTTAAATAAGAATGCATAACTTGTGGCTACCATTTCTAACAGCACAAAGATGATAACATGGCGTTATCAATGGTTTTTGCAATTGAATAAGGTATTTTAAATATTCACAAGAGAGATTATGCAATATGGAAAATGCAAGTTTCATTTCTTTTTATCCTTTTTTTTTTTTTTTTAAGAGTCAGAGTCTCACTTTGTTGCCTTCGGCAGAGTGCTCTGGTGTCACAGCTCACAGCAACCTCCAGCTCTTGGGCTTAGGTAATTCTCTTACCTCAGCCTTCTGAGCAGCTGGGACTACAGGTGTTCACCACAATACCCACCTATTTTTTTGCAGTTTGGCTGGGGCCAGGTTTGAACCCGCCACCCTCAGTAGATGGGGCTGGCGCCCTACTCATTGAGCTACAGGCACTGTCCAGAAAATTCGAGTGTCATAATTTCTTCTTAATGATGTGTATCCTTTCAAGGATTTTGCAAGATGCACTATATAAACCATGTTGAGTTTATAGGATTATTCTAATTCACTACACATGTGAACATAGACATTTCAAAATAGCTAAAAACATGGATCAGAGGTGACTCCCCACTCATCTCTTAAGTTGATCAATGTCTCAGTTTCAAATTAAATTCAAATGTAGAGCTTACTTCATACAAATAATATTTCTGTTCAGAGGCCTTTATGTCATATGTTTTCATACAGAAAAGACACATAAAAATAGACTGATGCCAAATTGTTCAATATTTACTGAAGAAGGTGATGTAAATTCAGAACCTTCTCAAGTTTGAGAAGTAGGCTATATCAATTTTGACTATAATTTTGTAAATTAATTACCCCATCTGGGATAAGGGAAAGAAGGTAATGGATGAGAAGACAGTCCAGGACTTCAGTAACCATGTCACATTAGGATTGCAGTGATCTATGTATGCAAGGTTAACTCCATTTCAATAATTCCACTGTCTTAATTCAGAATCTCAAAAAGACTAAAAGAGACAGTGCATAATAGAGCAACGTGTACCAAATAAATGCTATAAAACTCTGACTTGTCATAACTAGCTTGGTGACACTGAATAAGATAGTCATTCTGAGCCTTAGTTTTGTTTAAAATAAACTTGTTCCATGGTTGTCAGATTAATCCCTAATCCCCTGCTCCCATCTAACCAAATGACCGAATAGGTGTCCATTAATCACTTTGATGAGAAAACAGGTATCTGCAACTCAAGAAGGTAAAGATGTTTTCTCCTCTCTGTCCTGGCCCCAATTACATCTCCTCCCAGTTACTAGCCACTGGATTAATTGTGCCTCTGTCTCATGTACTAATACATCAACATCAACAACAAACCAACAAACACATACAACAAACACAAAAACTCTAGAATTTTGAAATTTGTTAAATCAGTATTTTTTTTTTAAACTTTTGGAAGGGATCTTAATTGTTATTGACACCCCCATACTCTAATGTTACAGATGAATAAACTGAGAAACCTAGACAACCTGAACCATTGGAATAAACAATGGCTGATGATCCTAATTGAGCTCTTTGTCATCAACATCTTTTCCTGCTTTCTACTGAGGCATGAAAAGACATCACACAGAAGCCATGTTTATGAAGGGGCATGAACATTTAATTTTATAAAGAAATATTAAAATGAACTTCAGCACTTTTCGTGAGTCCAGCAGGTATGTCCACTTCTGTACAATAAGAGTGAAGTCAGAACTAGTTCTATTATTTGGACTGAATTATTTGAGCTTTTTTTTTTCTCTTATGATCCTACAGCCATATGTTGAAGGGCAAGTAAGACACACCTGGGGACAGCCCAGACCTCACTCATTTCAGCACTCCTGCTTGACTCCTGCTACTTACAGACCCTGTATTCCTGCTGACTACAATTTTACTAATCCTCTGACCTCATAAAGAGTGGTAGGGGCTGGCATACGTGAGCAGCATGAAATAAAATGTGCCATATTGTTTAGCATCTGTTCCTAACTCCCCATGAAGTTCTCTGTGCAAACAGCACAGGGCTGTCAGATTCAATCAGCTTGGTAGTGAACTGCACTAAGATGCATTAGCCTTCATCTATGATTGCTCTTTGCATTATTATAGCTACATAAAAAGCACTTGGGTGTACAATGAAGAGGTTTAATGTTAATAGATCCATATTACCAAGACAAATTCCTTAGCTTTTGCCCTGATATTTCTGTTTCATGAGATCCAAATGTTAAATATGTCTCCCAGGATGAATAGCACAATTTTTGCAATGATTGTATGTCTATCTTACTCCTTAAAATGCATCACGTGAGTCTTTAATAAAATCTTTTGACTTTAACTCCCCAAGTACTGCCTTCATCTCATCTTTATCCCCCATATTAAATATATAAATTCTCCTTTATACAAAGACATATGTAATGCACTTTGAAATTAGATATATTTAGATTTCTTATCAGAATGCTCATTGAAAAAATTTTATGCATTAGGAATACACAAGTGCTGCAAAATAAGCAATGACTGACATCAGGCTTTTAACAAACAAATTTAAATATTTAAAAATATTTAATCTGCCAAATGCTAAATCTGAAAGATACTAAATAAATATCTCCACATTTCCCAGTATATAAAAATGTTAATTTGCATGTTATGGTAGTACATATAATCGTTTGAACTCTCATAAAAATTACATGCTTATTCTTGAGAGGCTTAAGAACAAAATAATACAGAAGATCAAAGGAAATATACTATGTATTTATTAATATAAAATAGCGTAATGCCTTTTCATCTTCTAATCAATCCCAAATCTCAGTAATTTAATATGAATTATTTGTTTATAGCTTATGATTTGTTCACAGATCATACATCAAATAACTGATAACATTATTATTGCTAATTTCAAGTTTCATTTATTGTCATTTTTTCAAAGAATAATTTTATCTGACTCTTTGACCTTGTTATTTGTGAATAGTTTCAGATAAGTCGATGAAATGTTTCCTGAACATTTCAGCTTTCACATTAACATTTCAGAACATTCCTGATTGTACAAAGTACAGAAGTGTCTGGTAACTTCTTTGAAAGTACAACGAGTTCAGCATAAAACTGTAATACTGAATAGTTCACTACTGAATAGTTTAGCAAAAAATGAATCATCAAAAAGTAGTTCAATGATTTGAGATGCTACAGGTTAAAATATTTTTATCAAGAATGAGTTTTAATAATTTTTGAAGGAATAACATTATCAGGACAATTCACTCAAATGGGCAAATTCATTTCTTGACCACAAAGGACAAGTGAGGTTGTACCATCTGTGAATAGATAAAGCCCTGAGATTTCATAGTCACTCACTGGCAGTCTACAGGTTCTCCAAAATTCAAGAATCCTGAAATAACCGTAAAACAACCCTAAGAGTTATGAAGATGACCGAAAGATAGACAAGATAGACATGAAGATAATGGGGAGGAATGTGACACATCAGGATGTCAGGTAATAGCTTCTCCTCTCTTTTTTTTTTACTTTCCAATCACAAAAATTGTCTGCTTTCCTACTAGTTTCCCTTCCTACTCACATCTTAACCATACTCAAAAAACCTAAGCACCGTAAGGCAGACTACAGATTTATTCATTGTAATTATCATCATCATATATAAAGAAGAAAGAGGTTAAATAAGTTTGGCAGTTAATTTGCATCCTTAAGTAAGAATTTACTAAGATCTATGAAACTAGGCTTAATTGAATAGAATATCACCATTAAAATTCTAGGTACATAATTTGATTTAAAATAGACCTAATTCTGTCAATTAGCTAAACAAATAGAGAAGTGATTATTTTAACACTTTCATAATATAAAATTGTTTTCCTCTAGGGTTTAGTATATGGTACATTGTTTTAGGCAGATGTTTTAGTTAAAGAGAATGTTGAAAATTGGGTAGCACCTGTGGCTCAAAGGAGTAGGGCACAGGACCCATATACCGGAGATGGTGGGTTCAAGCATGGCCCTGGCCAAAAAAAAAAAAGAATATATATATATATATAAAATAATGTGGAAATAACTAAATGACATTTTGAAAATCCTGGAAACCAAGTATGCCTGTGTGATCAACATCAGGCACTAAAAATCGCAAAGAAAGCCAATCATGGAGAAAAAATTTATTTGTGCCCCAGAATTCAAAGGAAAAAATACCTTCACACAAACACTGCCATCCTTTCCCCTAAGAAGCACCTTTTGATAAATGAAAGGATTAAAAATGACTGAACAGGTTTTTCTGATGGACAGGATATGGGAGAGAGAAAGGATACCTGGTCGGCAAGGTGGTCTTGTTATGCGGTTAAGTCTCATCATGATATTCAATAGGGAAATGTTTTTTTCAGATCTTAAGAGGTGTCAGACTCTCAGCAATACTGTCCCAGATCAAATGGGCAGGGCTTGGCTACATGGAACAGAAATTCTTGATAGATGAGAATTTCTCTTCCAGTCTCCCACCTTACAACATTATTCCTGTCTGCTTGCTGTCATCTCAAAACATGTGAAGGAAATGTATTTGGGGTTAAAATATTTCTTATTTCTATCAGCCCTAAAAAAGGGCTCCTTCAAGATATACATCCCCTGTAAAATAAGTATTTGCCAATTATCACCATAAGGTTGTAGCCTAAATTAACTATTAAAAGTCTATGTAAGTTTATCTCCGCAGGCAAAACAAGGACAAGATATGATCACTCTACTTCCCTACCCTGAGAACAATACTTTTACACTTGGTGGGACTGAAAACTAATACAGCCTCTTTGGAAATAAGTATGCAGAATTCTCAAAAAAACTCAAATTAGAACTCCCATTTGATCCTCTAATCCCAATACTAGGCATCTGCCCAAAAGAATACAAATCATTTTATTATAAGGACATTTGTACTAGACTCTTTATCGCACCTCAATTTACAATCGCCAACATGTGGAAACAATCTAAATTCCCATCAAACCAGGAATGGATTAACAAGCTGTATTATATGTACACCATGGAATACTATTCAGCCATTAAAAAGGTAAAGACTTTACATTTTTTGTATTAACCTGGATGGAGGTGGAACACATTCTTTTTAGTAAAGCATCACAAGCATGGAGAAGCAAGAATCCAATGTACTTAGTAATACTATGAAGCTAGTAGATGATCTAATACATACCCCAATAAGAGAAAAACTAGATTAAATTCAAATTGGGCAAAGGGGTTCTGAGGGAGGAGAATCGAGGAAAAGGAGAAGAAGGACAGGGATTGTTGTATTCCCACTTAATGCTAAAATGTAAGGGCATATGGTACAACTCTTGGGCCCAGGACACAACTACAAGAGGGACTTTACCTAACAAATGCAAACATTGTAACACAGTTGTTTGTGCCTGTCATTAACTTGAAATTAAAAATAAATCAAAACAATGTTTATAAAAAATAAACTAAGATCTTCTAAAAGATTAAAAATAATCCCCCTAAAACGATGAAAGCAGACAACGGCCTTCATATACAACAAGAGCATTTATACAGCAGTAGTTGAAAATTGATGTCTTATGAGTTGCCATTTATTAAGTATCACTAACTAAAGCTCAGTGACACTTACTGAGCATTTACTTTTTACCAAGCACTAGGTTGCTGGGGAAACAAACTACACTGTGAGTTCTTTCCCAGTGACTGGTGGAGATGAGAGAATGAGGGAAAATCAAGAGTCAAGACACAAAGAGAAAGTTTTTTAAAGAGCTGAGCTTGGGGTTCTCCTACGTCCATGTGTGAGGACCAGTGGAAGCCCAGAGCTCTGGCTAGCACCATTTTTATTACACATATCACTGTTTTAGTCATCAGTTTAATGGGGGAGGCTAAACCCTTACGTCATGGTTCTTGCTGGGCTTGTATTTTCTAACCAAACTATTTCTTTAACTAACTACATTAATTAGACTGATCTACCTCTTACTATTATTACTCTAATTTATGATCTTAATGCAAAAGAACATGGGACAGGGGACACAGCTCAGGAGCTGATGTCAAAGCAGACCCCAATCAGACCACGCACACGAGTCTCAGGAGTGGTGATTAAACCCTGGAAAGCCTTGTGCTCAGACTAACTGGAGCTTCTGCCCATACAGAGATGACAGTAGAAAGGAGATATTTTTCTTCTGATATTTCCTGAGAGACTTTTTTCTTTTTTAACGAGTTTTAGGTGCTTGTCCTGGTCTCCAGGGCATTCTGCATTCCCTTGCCAACTTCCAAAATGCATTGACTCTCCCTGAGAGGACAGCCTTGCCTGCAGCAAACCTTGTCTGTTAGTGCTCAGTGACCTCTGAGCTGAATCACACTGGGGGAGGGATGAACCTCTGGCAAGACAGTTTGCTTGACATCCCAGGCTTTCAGGCTGTCACACTTTAGAGCGTATTTTGGGTTTCTCTGATCCACTTCTCTTCTGTCTCTGTTCCCTTTTGCCCATTATCTGCAATCATTTTCTTAGTTTAATCCCTAGCCTCCTTATAATAAACAATTGAAAATTGCTTTTATGCTTATTAAATCATTATTTTTAGCAATGCAAGCACATCAAGATATGACTTTTCTCTTAAGTACCCACATGTCCACTCTCACCAGTGAAAGCCCTTTCAAGCATTATTTAATTTAAACACAAAAGGTAAAATAATGTTTATTTTCTCAAAATAATTAGAGAACAAATAGTGAATGGTCTACCCCTTCACAATCACTAAGGTTCAGTATTCAAGTTACAAAGATATTCAGACCCCATCACCCAGACTCCTTTAAGTATTTCACAATTGCTTTCCATGTTCATTTTTTAATTGACTGTTGTTTAAAACAGAGTATTTATATATCATCTCAAACAACAGTGGCCTCTGCAAATTCTCATTACCTTGTAAAAAACTTCTGTACAGAAGGCTGGATGGATTTTACAAATGTCACTGGATTTATGTGGCGAACAGGGTTAATTTCAGAACTTGGAAGACAGGAAGGAGTCCGTGTCTCAAAGATTACTTTAGAGCTCTTCTTTTTTTTTTTTTTTTTGAGACGGAGCCTCAAGCTATCCCCCTGGGTAGAGTGCCATGGCATCACAGCTCACAGCAACCTCCAACTCCTGGGCTCAAGCGAGTCTCCTGCCTCAGCCTCCCAAGTAGCTGGGACC
>CAUYQV010109040.1:0-12799 GCA_963574575.1 Galagoides demidoff
GGTCCCAGCTACTTGGGAGGCGGAGGCAGGAGACTCACTTGAGCCCAGGAGTTGGAGGTTGCTATGAGCTGTGATGCCATGGCACTCTACCCAGGGGGATAGCTTGAGGCTCCGTCTCAAAAAAAAAAAAAAAAAAAAGATGAAGCGAGTTGATACAGTATCAGTCCCCGTTATTATCAGGCACAGGGGATGAGGGGCCTCCAAACCTAGCAATCAACATCAGGGCCTTACTGATTAAAGATAGTTTCTATTCTGTCTTATATGAAGGAGGTTTGTAAGCAGAGTTTGGACATGTTTGTTTTTGTGTTCTTTTTTATAAAGATGATTTGTCATTAATCCGGAAGAACAGAATGGCACTTTTTCAACGTTTGACTTGTGTGATTCCGATCCTGGATAGTCTCCTAACTGCCAGAGTGATTAACGAGCAGGAGCATGATGGCATTAAACAGAAAACACAGACATCTGTACAAGCAAGAGAACTGATTGATACTATTTTAGTAAAAGGAAATAGTGCGGCTACCATATTCAAAAACTCTTTATATAAAATTGACCCCACATTATACCAGCATTTATATGGTAAGTACTAGAAAATTATTTTTTTTGAACTTTCTAGGTTGATTGGAAATATGCTCATATTGATATGTGATTATTGAAAATAATCCAAACTAATATATAAATATTAATTGCACAAAAAGATTAGAGACTACTGTTGCCTTAACATGAGTATTTAGGCTGAAGTCTAAACTGTTTGTTAAAAAATATATTCTGTGGCTAAGTCTTGGCTTTTTTTTTTTTTTTTTGGTTGTAGTAATGCTTTTTCTTTTTCTCTCTTAGTACAACAGAACATGAAATATATTCCCATGGAAGATGTTTCAGGTAATGATAGAAACACTTTAAACTGCTAGAAAACATTATTTTTATTTGCTTGATTTGTCATTGGTGGAGAAGCAAATTGCCTTTATTAAAAATTCTTTTTCTTTTCTTAGATCTACCAATGGAAGAACAATTGCGGAGACTACAGGAGGAAAGGACGTGTAAAGTGTGCATGGACAAACAAGTGTCCGTGGTGTTCATTCCTTGTGGTCATCTTGTCGTGTGCACAGAATGCGCCCCTTCCCTAAGAAAATGTCCTATCTGTAGGGGTACAATCAAGGGGACAGTCCGCACATTCCTTTCGTGAAAGGACCCAAAGCTTTGTCTCTACTTTATAATTTAACATACTTTAATTTTTATACTTATTTGATTTCCTTAAATAGTTTATTTATTTAAAACTCAGAAAAATTTCTTTTATATAAATATATGAATACATTCTGTATCTACAACTTATGGACATACATATTTTAGATACCAAGAGAAAGATAGGCTTTGTTCCTGTGGACAAAAAAACAGAGCTAGCACCACAAATGCAATACTCAATCAAAATTTCAGCATTATTGAAAGTGTAACTGGAGTAAAATTTAAGATACTTGACTTTCTCTTTTAGAATTTTAAATATTTTGGAGTTGTATTAAGATCCAGAAACACAATTCTCTGCCTTTTTGGATCCGTGTGCTATATACATAGACAGTCCTTTATTGTTGAATGACTTTACAGGGACGTGGTATTTTTGTTAAGAATTCTGTAAGGAATAATTTAATAAAGCAACAAAACATTACTTTTTTCTTCATTTCTTCATTACTTTACTTCTACAGTATTGGATAGTTTGGTCGCTCCCAGGCTCCTCCTGTACTTCCTTAAGACCTCTTGAATATCGAACTGCTGTTTATAGTTCTTCCTAGAAGATGCTTCCTCACGTGGAGAGGACGGGTCAACCACGTGTCTTGAATGTGCAGGATTTTATGGGACGCCTGAGACAAAAATCAAACAATCCTCTCGGTCACTTGGTTTATTCACTTGCCTATTGATTTATTCAGGAAGTCTTGCACCTACCCAACGGGGAAAGACCTTAACTTTGTTCTTACCACTTTGGTATTCTGGGACCTAGAAAGTATGTCGGCCAGCGACTCATGGAACTAACAGCTTTTCTGGTGAATAAATCTGTTCTATATTGTCAGTGCAGCAGAATTTCCTCCTTTGCATGATCTTTTTGGCACTCAACACGTGCAATTCATGATTCTCTATCCTTCATTTCCTACAAAGGGATTAGGGCTGTCAGGCCAGAAGTAAGACTACACTAGGGAGTGTTCTGGGGAACACAGGCAAAGGCTGATCATCTACCAAAGTCCTACGTGTCTGCGTAGGGCTGGAAAGGTGTCGATCCCTTTTTCTTCTCCCATAATAGTCACAGCTGATGCTCTTCTAACAAAAGGCAGGTTAGGGAGACGAGGACAACGAATTCATTTAATATAGTTTTATACAAGATGTGAAGCTTCAGAATGAAAACCTAAGCATAGAGGGAAAACTGTCCATTTTTATGTGTGGGTTTAAGGAAGAATGGACAGCCCTGTGACTGGACAAAAAGGGCATAACGTAATGGGGGTAGAGTGGGTGGGGGCAGTCAGAGGCCCTGCTCAGATTCTTCTGGCCTCTCTGTACAGCATGCCTTCCTTCTGGGTGTGCGGCCACACTTTCTGGAATGGGGCTTATGACCTATACCAAACAAGGAAGGTCAGAGAATTTCTTTATGGCCTACTCTCACGCAGAAGGGCAGGGGAAGGTTAGAGTAATATTTTTATATTTTATGGCTGATGTGAGAAAGTGGCCCTGGTTTTCATGACCTGCGTTGGAGGAGTTAGAGTTTCTCTGACTTCCTCAAGGATGAATGAGGGGCAAGAAATAGCAGGACAGGTAAGTCAGAGAGAAACTTTGTCACTGAGGCTTCTTCTGAGGCATTCCTTTGGGGGTGTGGTTTTCGTTTTCTTTTCTTTCTTTCTTTTTCATTTTTTTTTTTGAGACAATCTCACTATGTTGCCCTCAGTAGAGTGCTGTGACATCACAGCTCACAGCAACCTCAAACTCCTGGGCCCAAATGATTCTCTTGCCTCAGCCTCCCAAGTAGCTGGAGTAGAGGTGCTCACCACAACACCCCGCTATATTTTTTGTTGTTGCAGTTATTGTTTTAACTGGCCCAGTCCAGGTTCAAGTTCGCCAGCCTCGGTGTATGAGCTGTGGGAGCCGCCTTGGGATGTGGTTTCCTGAGCCTCAAATTCTGCTGGAGTTCTAAAGAGAAAGATTAGGAACCAAGTGGGGGGGGGTGGAGAGGAATCTATCTCTTCATTCTGATGCTGGGAGACTAGTTACTTGAGATGTAATTTCTTTTGCCTCTGCTAAAAGGCTCGGTAGGCCTGCCACATGCTAGTTAGCAACCTCCTGGCATTGAATTACTTGTCATATTGCTTGGGTGATTTCTAACTCTGCTGTAGGGCACATAGTTAAGAGAGTTGATACCATTTCTGTAACATTTCTTTTTTCTGGTTCTTGCCACATGCTATAGTTAATATTTGAATTTACTCTTACTCATTTCTCATTTTGGCAATAAACAGCTAACATAACCAACTTACTTATTTGAATGTGTTATTTCCCTAAGTGTTAGTTAAATGGAAATTTTGTTTTGGAAAAAAGAAATCACAGCAGTTAGTAATGGTAGCTGACCGTATGGCAGGCACTGTGTTCAGGTGCGGGACATGCATTAATCCATTGGCTTGCTTCAGCCCTACCCCATCCACCCTGGCTGTGGTCACTACAGTTGGGTAATTTAGACCCCAACACCCAATACACAGTGTCAGGAGTCAGAACTCAGCAGCAGCAAGTGGTAAAAACACTTAAAAAAAGAGAAGAGGCTTGGCGCCTGTGGCTCAAGTGATTAAGTTGCCAGCTATATATGCCTAAGGTGGCGGGTTCGAATCCAGACTGGGCCCGCCAAATAACAATGATGGCTGCAACCAAAAAAGGGCTGGGCATTGTGGCAGGCGCCTGTGGTCCCAGCTACTTGGGAGGCCGAGGCAGGAGACTCGCTGGAGCCCAGGAGCTGGAGGTTGCTATGAGCTGTGATGTCATGGCACTCTACCCAGGGGGATAGCTTGAGGGCTCCGTCTCAAAAAAAAGAGAAGAAGAGAACAAAAGCTTTGCAGCAAGCTTAACTTCATACTCAGGCCATACTCGTGGTAGTTTCCATTCATCTTTTTTATTAATTTCCTTATATTAGGCTGGGCCCCGTGACTCACACCTGTAATCCTAGCACTCTGGGAGGCTGAGGCAGGTGGATCTCTTGAACTCATGAGGTCAAGACCAGCCTGAGCAAAAATGAGACCCCTGTCTCTAACAAAAATAGAAAAACAGGCGTGGTGCCCGTAGCTTGGCAGTTAGGGTGTGGGCCACATGCACCAGGGCTGGTGGGTCCAAACCCAACCCAAGCCTGCTAAACAAACAAACAACAACAAAAAAAGTCAGGTGTTGTGGTGGGCACTTGTAGTCCCAGCTACTTGGGAGGCTGAGGCAAGAGAATTCCTTAAGCCCAAGAGTTTGAAGTTGCTGTGAGTTGTGACACCATGGCACTTTACCGAGGGCAACATAGTAAGACTCTTAAAAATGAAAAAAGAAAAACTGAGGCAAGAGGATGGCTTGAGCCAGAGTTGGAAGTTGCTGTGAGCTATGACGCATGGCACTTTACCCAGGGTGACAGCTTGAGACGCTGTCTAAAAAAAAAAAAAAAAGAAAGAAAAGAAACATTTGAGGTTGGATGTTAAAATACAAGTAGGTGGCCAGGCACAGTGGCTCACACCTGTAATCCCAGCACTCTGGGAGGCAGAGGAAGGTGGATCGCTTGAGCATGCCAGTTCAAGACCAGCCTGAGCAAAAGCAAGACCCCATCTCTACTAAAAGTGTAAAAACTGAGGCGAGAGGATCACTTGAACCCAAGAGTTGGAGGTTGCTGTGAGCTATGACACTACAGCCCCTCTACCCTGTGTGACAAGCTTGAGACTCTGTCTCAAAAAATTTTTTTTTCCCTTATATTCCTTGATACCCTTAGCCATTGAGTTTCTTTACGGTCATAGACAATGTAGTTTAACCATCTTTACCTCCTTTTGGTGTCTTGCACACTATGGTAGAAAGTGTGGATACTTATTAAGTAAATGCCGGGAAAAACAATCAGGTGGGTGTTTAAGAGACTCACTGTTTCAGAAGCGATATGAATGTCCTTGAAACAAAGAGGAGGTCAGTATTCCTTAATCGTTTTTTTTTTTTTTTTTTGAGACAGAGCCTCAAGCTGTTGCCCTGGGTAGAGTGCCGTGGCATCACAGCTCACAGCAACCTCCAAGTCCCAGGCTCAAATAAGTCTCTTGCCTCAGCCTCCCAAGTGGGACCACAGGCTCCTGCCACAATGCCCGGCTATTTTTTGGTTGAAGCCGTCATTGTTGTTTGGTGGGTCCAGGCTGGATTCGAACCTGACACCTTCGGTGTATGTGGCTGGCGCCTTAGCCGATTGAGCCACAGGTGCCGAGCCTCCTTAATCATTTTAAAATTTGCCCATCCCCTGCCTTTAGTCAAGAAGTTTTAGGCAAGGTCTAATTTCCAGAGTTTGTGCTATAGGAACTTTCCCCAAGTTGCACAACATTCCTGCTTCTCAGGTTGATGTGACCCTGCAGAACCTCTGACCTCACTTTCTGGCACTTCCCCTACTGCTCACTCACTCCCAGGCACCTTAGTTTTCATTAGTTTCTGAAGATGACAATTTTTTTTGACTTCAGGATCTTTGGAATGCTTTTTTATTCACTCTTTCTTTAACAAATTCCTCCTCATTCCTTGGGTGTCAGCCTAATTGTTACTTTCTCCGAAAGGCTTTCTCTGGCTTTCCCCAATCTAAGGCATACCCTTTTGATCTCCTCTCTGGTGGACCCCTTTGTTCTTTTTTTCATAACATTTTCATATTTTCATAACATTTATCACAATTTACATTTACATACTTTCTAAATGCCATGTTCTATTGAGAAATTTCCACGAGGACAAGAACCATGTGTTTGGTTGACCACTGTATGTCTAGCACCCAGCACAGCTGGTAGAAAGATCCTTACTGAGTAAATGAGAGAACGAATGAATGACTTCCTGTGAGTGGAGGTGGCATGTGAGAGGCGATTTCTTCTCCCTTGAATACCACTATTGATAAAGTACTGTGGCATAATGATTGATAAAGTAGAGGATCATGGGCCAAATTCTGAACTCCTTTGGATATCAAAAGTGGTGGGGTCCCTTCCTGGTCACCATTAATCATGGCCTGGGACTGGCCAGGTCTCGGGCCCCCTGCTTATCTAGCTGTGTTCCAGAGGCAGACCACTCAGCAAACGATTGCTCTTAGGTGCCTGAGGGCTATTGACTTCAGCAGAAGGGAAAGAGAGATGTCTTGAGGGAGAAGCAGTCTTCTTAGAAGGATGGATCTTGGCAGCCTTTAGCAGAGCTTAGTAAGTTTCAGCAGAGACACCGTGGTGACTGACGTTCTGCAGGCAGGAGAAGGGACAGTCAGAGTGAGTGGTCCGTGATAGAATGCACCTGTGTGACTGCCTGCTCCTCCAGCCTAATATAGAGCTGATCTCATGACGCTTAACACCACAGGTGTAGAGACTGCCAATTCAAAGCTCGTCTCCCGAGCTCTCATGGTTGATAAGAGACCTAGATCCCTCCCCATGCCCTTTTCACCAAGGTGTTCCATTAATGAGCTATACAGGTGTTACCTACAACTCTCACTCCTCCTAGCCATAGCCTATACGGGCTGCTACAAAAAGGAATCTTTAGAGAGGTAGGATCAACCTAGTTAAGAAAGGATTCATGTAGGAGGTGGGACTTGGTACTGTTTTTGAATGATAAGGCATGGCATTTCAACTCTGGAAACAGCATAAGAAAAGGCACAAACATGAGCACGAGAATCTTAATAGCAACAGACATTTATGTACTCGAATGTAGTGTCTATATATATTATTTAAGATTTACTAAAATTTAAGGGGCAGTAGCATGGGACTTAAAAGTGCAAGGTTTTTTTTTTGAGACAGAGTCTCACTAGGTCACCTTTGGTAGAGTGCTGTGGTGTCATAGCTCACAACAACCTCAAACTCTTGGGCTTAAGTGATTCTCTTGCCTCAGCCTCCTAAGTAGTGGCACTACTGGCACCTGTCATCTCTGCTCAAGGTACTTAGAGACCACTTTTAGGTGGAGCTATAGGCACTACTGACACCTGGTATCTCTGCTCAAGGTACTTAGAGACCACTTTTAGGTGGAGCTATGGAATGGGCACATTCTACACCTCGCCTGGAAAGTTAGGGTCTTTTGGCAGGAACTTCTCAGGGAGTGGGCTAGCCAGATGCTTTGTGTCTTTGTCGTAAGAGGGCAGGAGGAGGGGGGAAGGGGAAAGGGTTTGCGTGTGGCTGCTTGTAGGCCCCCCAGCATCCTGCCTCTCCTCCCACAGTGCTAGGATTACAGGTGTAATCTTAGCCAATCTCCCTCAAAGACTATGCCACTGCACCCGGCCAGACCCCTATTTTAGCTTAAGCATTCCTTTTCGATAGCTCTTGGTCTATTAGACAAAGCCTAGCTATTTCAGCCAGTTGTCAATAAAAGAATCTTTAAACCCACCTCTATAAGCTGTAAGCCCTCACTTTGAGATGTCTTCCGTTCTTGGGCCAAATTAATACGTGCCTTCCACAGACTGACTTATGATTTTGGCTGCAATTCCTGTCTCCCTGAAACGTATAAAACCAGACTGTCACTCCCACCACAAGAAGTTCACATGCTCAAGGCTTCATGGGTGTGGCTCTGGGTCACAGTTCTCAAATTTGGCTCAGAATAAACCTCTTTGCTTTACAGAGTATGATTTCTTTTCCATTAATATATCATCCTAATTTTTTTTTTTTTTTGAGACAGAGTCTCACTATGTCGTCCTTGGTAGAATGCCGTGGCATCACAGCTCACTGCAACCTCCAACTCTTGGGCCTAAGCCATTCTCTTGCCTCAGCCTCCCAAGTAGCAGGGACTACAGGTGCCCACCACAATGCCTGGCCATGTTCTGTTGCAGTTGTCATTGTTGTTTAGCAGGCCTGGGCTGGCCTCGAACCCTCCTGCCTCAGTACATGTGGCTGGCACCCTACTCACTGAGCTATAGGCACCAAGATCCTAATTTTTTTTTTAAGAGGCAAGGTCTCACTGTGTCATCCAGGCTGGAGTGCGGTGATGTCATCATAGCTCACTGTAACCTCAACCTCATTGACTTCAAGCAATCCTGTGATCTCAGCCTCCCAAGTACCTGATATTACAGGTATGCCCCACCATGCCTAGCTAATTTTTTAATTTTTTATAGAAACATGGGGGAAGTCTTACTTTGTTGCCCAAACTATTCTTGAACTCCTAGCCAGCAAACGATCCCCCCAGTTCAGCCTCCCAAAGTACTGGTATTACAGGCATGAACCCCCTTGCCTGGCCTTCTAACTTTTAACTCATTCATTTTTTAAACTAGTGTTGCTGAGAGTCTCATTTATACTAAGTGACTAACATTTACTGATTAAGCCTTTAAATGATATTTATGCAAATTTAAAAGATTGGAATTTTGAGTCAGATATCAAAATTTTAAGGCTGTCATGTATGTCCAGACTCTCAATCTATCTGTAAAATCTTTTTGGCAGCTACCTTGGCTGAGTTCTCATATCTAAAATAAATGGATCAAACCAAATAAGCTATCAGATTCTTTCTAGTTCCTAAACCCTAATGAAAGATTTTGTGAAAGAAAAATCCAAAGTCTTACAACAGAAACATGAAGCCATTTCCCCCCCCAGCAAATGAAAAGATAATGCTTGGGATACTTTTTAAGTAATTAAATGTTGAGGAAGGAAGTTTTGATGTCCCCCAAATTTGCAAGTTCTTTTTTTTTTTTTTTTGAGACAGAGCCTCAAGCTATCCCCCTGGGTAGAGTGTTGTGACATCACAGCTCACAGCAACCTCCAACTCCTGGGCTCAAGCGAGTCTCCTGCCTCAGCCTCCCAAGTAGCGGGGACCACAGGCACCCACCACAATGCCTGACTATATTTTGGTTGCAGCCGTCATTGTTGTTTGGTGGGCTGGGCTGGGTTCGAGAACCTGCCACCTTAGGTGTACATGGCTGGCGCCTTAGCCACTTGAGCCACAAGTGCCGAGCCTGCAAGTTCTTAATGTCTGGCATTTTATTTATTTGAACTTTTAAAAATAAACTTACTTAATAATTCAGGAAAGTAAATTTTTCATCTCTGTGTACATACTGATGAAGGCCTCCCTGCCCCCGACCAAACTTTAGTCAAGGTCCTCTGAGCCCTCTTCTCAACTAGATCTTGACCTTGGGCCCAACTCCGACCCCCCTGTAATCTACCTGGCTACCTTAGTCTTAGCAAAAATCCTGCTAAGTCAATTTAGTGAGGATCCCTCCCAACCTTGATATCTGTTCACCCTTGAAATCTGATCAAATTCTTCATTGTATAAGCTTTTTGCTTGCCTTGAGCAACAATTCCACTGCCCTTGATGTCTCTGATTAGTACTTTTCCATCCACTGACCCTCCAACAATGCTACTTGGTTGTAAGACCCCAGACATCTTTGCTGTATTCCAAATTAATCCCAATTTCTCCTTCCTATTCCAATACTTTAATTGCATAGTCCTTACCATTTTAACAAGTGTCAGAATATTTTTTTCTTTAACAATACCATACAAACAAATCTAACATTCTTTTTTTTTTTGTGACAAGTCTCACTATATTCCCTCAGTAGAGTGCTGGCATCACAGCTCACAGCAACCTCAAACTCTTGGGCTTAAATGATTCTCTTGCCTCAGACTCCCAAGTAGCTGGGACTACAGGTGCCTGGCACAACGCCTGGCTATTTTTTGGTTGCAGTTGTCATTGTTTTAGCTGGCCTGGGCCGGCTTGAACCCATCACCTTCAGTGTACATGGCCGGCGCCCTACTCACAGAGCTATGGGCGCCAAGCCTCTAACATTCTTTTATGCTTGCTTCATTTTTTAAAAATAAGCAGCACATTGCATATATGATTGATATACAGGAAAAGATTTTCAGTTTCACTCAGGATGGAGCAGTGAAATTAAAACTGCACCGAAATAATATTATTTATTTATTTTTTGAGACAGAGTCTTAAGCTGTCGCCCTAGGTCAGCGGTTCTCAACCTGTGGGTCACGACCCCTTTGTGGGTTGAACGACCCTTTCACAGGAATCACCTAAAACCATCGCACACACCACGTACAAATACAAGTGTATGAAAGTAATTTTATGTTTGGGGCTCACCACAACATGAGGAACTGTATTAAAGGGTCGTGGCATTAGGAAGGTTGAAAACCACTGCCCAGGGTAGAGTGCCAAAGCGTCATAGCTCACAGCAACTTCCAGCTCTTGGGCTCAGGCAATCTTCCTGCCTCAGTTTTTCTATTTTTAGTAGAGACAGATCCGGCTTTTTTGCTCAGGCTGGTCTTAAACTCATGAACTCAAGCTATCCACCTGCCTTGGGATTACATGTGTGAGCCACCACGCCCAGCTAATATTTTTTATTTAAATGATTGGTAACAATCCAAAAGTTTGAATACTTACTCCATTGGTGAAGCTGTGGGAAAAAGAAGCAGTCACATACACTGCTGGTTGGATTGCAAAATGCCAACACCCCCTTGGAAAGGTATTTGGCCATGTCCAACAAAATTACATCTGAATTTACCACTTGAACTAATAGTCTAATTTCTGGGAATATAACATAAGATGTGTGCCCATGACTATTCAATTCAGTACTACTTGTAATAGCAAAAGACTAGAAACCACCCAGATGTCCATCAGTAGAGAAGCAGTTGAATATAATAGGATACAGTTTTAACTTAGGTGAGGGGGAGTTTATTCAGGTTGGCTCCTCAGTCTTTTACATGGCCCTAAATCTTTCTCTGCTTTTGGCATCAAATATATTCAAGTTGAATATGTCATGGTATAGCCACACAACGGAGAACTATACTGAAATGATAAATATCTATCTTTACATATCAATATTGAGCAATCTCTAGGATTTGCTAGAGAAAGGCAGGAAAAAGTATGTTACTATTTGTCTTAAGAAAAGGCAATATAGATAAACATATAATAATACATTTTAATGAATCATAAAAAATGTTTTAAGTCATTACTCATAAGGCAGGAAGGGATTAGAAAGGAGCATGTAGATTTATAGAGTAAAGAAAAAGTTATAGCTGTCCAATCAAAGAGGCTAAATAAAACCTCTTTTTTTACTGAATTTGAAGTGTCAATATAAGTTCATGATACATTTTTTTGTTTGTCTGTTATAGAAACAGAGTCTCACTTTGTCACCCTTGGTAGAGTGCTGTGGGAATCACAGCTCACAGCAACCTCCAGCTCTTGAGCTTAGGCAATTCTCCTGCCTCAGCCTCCCGAGTTCATGATACATTCTATTCAAAAAACAAAAAACAAGGCAAAACAAAATAATATTAACCAGCTCTGACTATAGAGCAGGTATAGAAACAATAGAACTCATTAACAACCACCATGACAGACATTCAGATTATAAATGGTCATTAAATACTATTTCCTACTAAAAGACCCAGGGGTTTTGTATAAGTTGTTTGTTACGGGTATAGGGTAAGAATTACACAAAATGCGCCTGGAACCGTAATCAAAGACTATTAGGGTCATTTCAAAAACTCAGGAACTAACCTAAGTAAACTCCTGTTGGCCTAAAATAAAACAATTTGAGCACAAATAGTGACAGTAAGTGCAATGTACGGCAACTCACCAAATTTAAGTCCCTGGATTCATAAGGATGGCTGTTCACTTTTGAGGATTTTTTTTCTTTAATCCATTAGGATTTTTTAAAACAGTATAAGGTAGCAATCTAATTCTATTTTCCATTAGAATAACCATTCATTCAGCATTACTGTTATTATTCCCTTTCTCACTAATACATGTATGTACCTACAATGTCATATGTCAAGTTCCTATATATCTATGTGAGGGTCTCATTTATTTAGTTAATTGTTTTCTTCTTTTAATTTACTGTCCATCCCTGAGCATTTAGTAATATAAGACTGTCTCCATTCTTTGTATATGACTTGTTATCTGGCAGATAAGTCCTTTCAATTTCCATTTGCTTCAGAATTGTCTTGGATCCTGTAAATATTTTTTCTTTTAAGTCTCACTCTTTCCCAGGCTAGAGTGCTGTGGCATCATCATAGCATACAGCAACCTCAAACTGCAGGGTTCAAGCGATCCCCCTGCCTCAGCCTCCTCAACTTCCCTAGTAGCCCAGACTACAGGCACCCACCATGGCATCTGGCTAATTTTTTTCTGCTCTTGCTCAGGTTGATCTTCAACTGACTTCAAGGGATTCTCCAGCCGTAGCCTCCCAGAGTGTGAGGGTTATAGGCTAGAGCCACCACATCTGGCTCTATTTTTTTAATATATAAATATAAAAAATACTACCACTATGATCTTGGCATACATAAGCCTAGTTTTTAAAATTACCAGCAACTCTACACTGGCAGTATAATAAGATAAATTAACTGAATAAATGACCGGCTGAATTAACTGGACAAATACAATATTAGACTACAAGATTAAAAGTTGTAAGGTACTCCTTATATCTGAATATTACATTCTTTTTGGCAAAATATCTAATACATTTGAGTTTTTAAAATGCAAAATTCCCCCTACATTCAAGTATATTCATTATCTTACTTTTTTGGTCAGGCAAGAACTGAAAAAGAGAAATAACCTTGAATTCAGAATGAACATTCTTGCTGTATGTATTTTCCCACATACATCAGGAATGTTCTGTAACTTTCTGAGAAACAGTGAC
>CAUYQV010109042.1:0-15598 GCA_963574575.1 Galagoides demidoff
TGTCATTTTGCTTGTAGAAAATTTTCAATTTTTTAAATTGATTATTAGGAATATGGAATTTAGAGTTATAAATCCTGAGTTCAAGTCATGGTTCTATTACTTAGTATCTAGATAAATCTGGGCAACCACTTGACCTCCCTCTGCCTCCGTTTTCTCCTGGGTAAAATGGAGATAACATTCATCGAGAGTTGTGGTGGCAAATCAGGTAGTATCCCCTAGTAGTTCACGTAGTTTGGCTGCAGGATAGAAGGATGGTGCTAGCTACAGTAGCCCAAGGCTCAGAGTTTAGTTTTAGAACAGTGAATCCTGACAGGAGCAGGGTGCATGATGTGGGAGGTAGGAGGAGGATTGGACAGACTGGGCAAGTAATGGAATCCTACCAGGGTGCCAGTGTGTGTAGATTTGTAAAGACACTGAAGGAAGTCACAAGTGTGGTCTCATGCTTCTGGTTTTAGATTACAAGTGATTGCTTGGTTGAGCAATTCTTGTGTTTTTAAAATGGAATTTTGAGTTAAAACCATCTGTCTGGAAGAGGAACCTAAGAACCTAAGAACTCAGAACCGGAAGTGCCTACAGAGATTTATTATTTTAGCCATACTCAGAAAAAGCAAGAGACCACATTTGTGACTTCCCTCAGTGTGTGATGTCTGTGACATTGTTGCAGCTTATTTTGTTTCAGCCATCCCGGGCTCCTTGTAGGACTCCCTCCTCCCCAGGGGTACCTCCCAGCACCGCCACACTTATGGAGCTACACACCATGTCCTATCAATTGAGAGGACCCCCCTGCCTACAATGTCCTTAAGGATTTCTTTTTTCTCTTTTAAGTCCGCTGGCCATATTGCTTACTTGATTTATCATAAACTCTTCTCTTTATAAGTGTTTGTTCTCACTCCTCAACTGACCTTCAAGTGGAGTGACGTGGAGACAGACTCCATATTTCCTAGCTCTGATGTTCCTTGTAAGGCTTGGCATGTAAGCAGTGGAACTCATCTACTGCAGTTGTGTGGTGGCCAGGCTAAGGGAATAGGCATTGGGAAGGGGAAGGGAGAGCCATCACTTTGGGGGCAGTTGCATAGTGGCAGTAGTTGAAAGACAACATAACTTCTTCAGTCCCAGTGCTGCATAAGTAACAATGGACAGGCTGAAATAGTCTTCTGAGTTGGCTGGAGGTGGGAAGACAGACCTATATCTGAAAGAATAGTAGGGGTGGGAAGAGGAGAGGAAGGGAAAAACTGCTTTGCTGAGCACAGGTCTCTGGGTTTTCTGTCCTGTTTTGTTCTAAAAAGCTCCCTCAGACTTCACATGAATAGAGAAGTGAAATCCTCTTATACCCTTTCCTCCTGTGGCCTCACAGAAGGTTTCACATCTCCTTTGACTGCCAGAGCAGGGAACTCCATTCAGCCTCACTGGCACTGGCTGGTGCCATGCCCAGTGCTGGCACAGGGCCACACAGTGAGCATTCCCCTGCCAGGGGTAGACTGTGTGGACTCTGAAATGATCCCAAAGCTTATTCCTGCAAGGTTAGGTTTACTGCTTATCTGGGTGGAACAGGGAGAAATGTGAAGGGGAATTCTGTGTGTGTGTGTGTGTGTGTGTGTATGTGTGTGTGTAGAGAATTCCTATAGCTTTGAAACTGTCAAGACAGAAAGTGAAAGAGATAATGGTTCTAAGAGCAGAAGGAACTTTGAGGTTTGGCGCCTGTGGCTCAATCAACTAAGGAGCCAGACACATACACCTAACGTGGTGGGTTCGAATCCCCAGCCCGGGCCTGCCAAACAATGATGGCTGCAACCAAAAAATGGCCAGGCGTTGTGGCAGGCGCCTGTGGTCCCAGCTACTTGGGAGGTGGAGGCAGGAGACTCACTTGAGCCCTTGAGCCCGGGAGTTGGAGGTTGCTATGAGCTGTGATGCCATGGCCCTCTACCCAGGAGGATAGCTTGAGGCTCTGTCTCAAAAAAAAAAAAAAAAAAAAGAAAGAACTTTGAGAACAGGAAAATTGTGGATAGATTGGATTGTGGCTCTTCTTTTTCTCTTTTTCCCATGAGAAACCCCACTGAATTCTTTTATTTGGGCCATCCTAGTCTCCAGATGTAGTGAATGTGCAGGCATGCTCCTGTGTGTGTGGGTGTATAAGAGTTGGATAAGAAGAGGAGTTAAAACTTCTAGACCGTGGGTATGAATCTTTGGGCCTGTTTTTGAACTTTAAGATTAAATGATAATATCTGTTACAAAGCAGAAGCTCTACAAATTTTGGATTGTCTACTACTGCTCACTTCAACATACTTGATGATTCAATAGCAGAGATAGAGTATATAATTAAGGTGCAGGTAGGGTAGGGGTTACTGGGAAGTATGGGGAGCTTCAGGTAATCTTAGCTAGTTACATGAAACAAGTCTTTTGTTTCTGATAATGATCTTTGTATTTATTTTTGGCATATGCATTTTTTTCATTCCCTTTTTCTTCATAAATATGAGATACTTCTGGCGTTATGGACATTGGGGGAGGGCAGTGTCAAGGGGGTCCCCACTCACCCTCTTTTGTTTGGCTCACTGTTAAATCAAATACAATAGCTTTCCGGAAACTAAGGTAAGAAGGGGCAGCCCTGAAGCCTGTTTAGGAGCAGAGGGAAGTCAAATTAGAGTTTTAAGTTAGTGATAGAAAAATCTGCCAATTATATGGTTCACAATGGAATGGAAGAATGCATTGTCATTTAAAACTTGTCTTTTCCAGGCTTTGAGCCCATAGCACAGTGGTTACATACCGGCCATGTACACCAAGCCTGGTAGGTTCACCAACCTAGCCATGTACACCATGTTGACCATGTACACCAACCCAGCTCTGGCCTGCTAAACAGCAATGATGACTGCAACAAAAAAATGGCCAGGCATTGTGGCCTTGTCCTAGCTACTTGGGAGGGTGCAGGACACATATGGTGAGACTCTGTCTCAAAAAAACAAAAGAAAAACTTGTTTTTTTCCAGAGGAAGGAAAGTAGAGAAGCTTTATCTTATTTTTCCAGTGGCTTCATGATGCAGGGACCTGCCCTGGGACCAAGCAGGAAATGCACAGGGGAGTTTAGAGTTTAGGGGAAGGCAGATAGACTATTGCTAGCCCACCACTAGTTATTTTTCAAGGAGTTTCCTATGGTCCTCCACCTGAGATGGCTCCAGTGTAGGAGGATATGGTTTCTTGGCTCTAGAAAGCAGCTATCATAGCTGAAGAGGAAATGAAGCTTGACTGGCTAGGAGAGAAGCAGCAGTGGAGGCCCATGGAGGGATTTTCCAGGCCACTGTGGGAACCAGGCCGCCTGATCTCTAAGGTGGAACTTCTTCCCTTATTCTGCAGTCTTGCTTTGAGACCAAATGACTCTGTACTCTCTCAGCAGCCCTACCTCTGCCACCTGCCCCAGAAGGGCCCTTTGTCTCTTGTCTCCTGGGTGGTGGGACAGACCAAGGGTTTATATACAGGCAGTCCCTAGGCTATGAATGAGATAGATTTTATAGGTTTGTTCCTAAGTTGAATTTGTACGTAAGTTGGAACAGGTATATTTATCTATTACCTGTAATGGCCCCCATTCGTTAGTGCAAGTTATATGAGTCGGATATTTGTAACTTGGAAATATCTATAATACCTTTCTGGGTAATCTCCCATGAAGGAACAAGGGACGTTATCTAGTCTTTGGGGAGGTAGGGAAGACATTGAGAGAAAAAGTTAAATCAGTGAACATCCCAAGCTACATACACCCTAGGAATATTGGGATTATTCCCTCTACTAATCTAGGGAATCCACCTACAGACTGATTGTTCTGCAGAAAAAGAACTAAGGAAAAGAAAAAAATTCTGTCGTCTAAGCCTAGGGTAGGATGGAGTTTACCTGGTAACAGATGATCCTAGGCTGAGGAACTCAGTGATTTGTCTCTACGTCTGTCCCCGCCTACCTAGCCAATCTGACAACGGGACTCTGATGAGCTGGTAGGAACAGGTTTAGTGTTTGGGGGCTAGGTAGCGCCAAATTACTCATCTAGTGGGGATCTAGGAGCCTGGATAATACCACATTCTGCTTAGAGTCTGGAAATTATCTTCCCAGGCTGGGGCTTCTGGGACAAGTGAGGATTCAAGGCCCCTGGAAGAGTTGGTCCAGGGGACTGAATTCCCAGTGGCATCTTCACAGAGCAGAGCATGACCATACTCCTGCCGCTGCTGCTTGGCCTCAGCCTGGGCTGCATGGGAGCAGGTAAGGACATCCCTTCCTCTTGCTTTGTTTTGGGGTATGGGTGTTCAGTTTTGTTATTAGGTTTGGATACCGCAGACTAGTTTGCCTCCCTACTATATATTTGTATAGCACACTGTACTCTATCTTTGTACTCTACAACTTTAGTAGTAGTTAAGCTGCATAATTATTTGTGTGATATATACCCCTGCAGGAATACAGGCAAGGACAATGTTCATCTTGTTTATTGCTGTATCCCCAGCTCCTAGCACAGAGCCTGGCACAAGCAAGTGCTTCATAAATAGGTATGAAGTGACTGTTTCATAATATTCCCAGCACAGAATAAGACTGACTCTTTCCTTTGACCCTTTTTCTGTCTCAGTAATTTGCCCTACTGAAGGTCTGGGTTCCGGGTAAATTGTCACGTGAAACATGCAAATAATCTTGGACCACTCCTGTCCCTGTATTAGTCTCATATAAAGAGGAAATTGGGTCTAGAAATTTCTCTGCTACTACCATTTACTCCCTTAACTGGCCTTGCAGAGTCTTCAGTACATGAACTTGGTCAGTGGATGCTGCTTGAGGTAGAAAAAGTGGAAAATTTCTGAGCCAGATGGGTGCAATCAAGGGTTAAGTTTCCAGCTGAATAGAGGAAAAAACCAATTGTTGGCTTGGCACCTGTGGCTTAAGTGGCTAAGGCACCAGCCACATACACCTAAGGTCGCGGGTTCGAATCCACCCTGGGCCCACCAAACAACAATGATGGCTGCAACCAAAAAATAGCTGAGCATTGTGGTGGGTGCCTGTAGTCCCAGCTACTTGGGAGGCTGAGGCAGGAGACTCGCTTGAGCCCAGGAGTTGGAGGTTGCTGTGAGCTGTGACACCACAGCACTCTACCCAGGGGGACAGCTTGAAGCTCTGTCTCAAAAAAAAGAAAAAAAAACCAATTGTTTTTATTTTTTATATGCTCGTGCTCAATATTTGTTCTATCAGATGTGTAGGTTTTTCTCCCATACCAACCAATTCTCCTACATCAGCCAGATACCCTACAATTCAATTTAATTCTGACACTAACTGGAGTTAACATAGGTCCCACAGGTAAAGGGCTCAGCTTTACAAGACTTCCCTTGCTTCAGACATCAATCACAAGCAGCAAGTCCCCTGGTCACCCACACTTCTGTCCAACTTGGCTCCAAATCAGAAGCTTCCACGGCCCCCTCCTTGGGCTTGATAATTTGCTAGAGCAGCTCACTGAATCCAGGAAAGTATAAGTTTATTTGTACTATTGCCGACTTATTATAAGAATATTTTATTTTAGTTGGCAAATTGTAAGTATATATATTCATGGAGTAGATAGTGATGTTTCGATATATATAATATATGGTGATCGGATCAGGGTAATTAACATACTGATCATGTCAAACATTTATCATTTCTTTGTGTTGGGAACATTCAATATCCTTCTAGCTATTTGAAACTATATATTATTATGAATTCTCATCATCCAACGGTGATACAGAACATTAGAATTTATTCCTTCTATCTAGGTATAATTTTGTATCCTTTGACAAAGAATATTTCAAAGAATACAAATGAATAGCCTGCTGAAGTACATAGGTTAGGTCTGGAAGGGTGTCCATTGCAGGAACTTCTGTTCCTGTGGATTTGAGTTCTCCACTTCCTTGGCACGTGGATAAGTTTACCAACTAAGAAATTATCTAGGTCTTATAGCTTGGTGGTTTTTATGGAGGCTTCATCACACAGGCATGATGGATTATTAATTCAACCTGCAGTCCCTTCCCCTTTCCTGAGGGATGGGACTAAAAATTTCAGGCTGCTATCATGACTTGGTCTTTCTGGTGACCAGCCCTTATCCAGGAACCCACTAAGTCACCTCATTAAAACAAAAGATACTTCTATTAACCAAGAAATTCCAAGGGATTAGGAATTCTGCATCAGGTATTGGAGTCAAAGATCAACTATTTGAACAAAAACATCTAGCATCCTATCACTCAGGAAATTACAAGGGTTTAGGAGATATATATATATAGTATATATATTTAGGGTTTAGGAGTATATATAGTATATATATTTTATGTGTATGTATGTATGTATGTCACACCAGGAAAGGACACTGACCTGCTCTCCTTTCCCTGGCTCCTCTAGGTGGCTTTGTGGCCCATGTGGAAAGCACCTGCTTACTGGATGATAATGGGACTGCACAGGATTTCACATATTGCATTTCCTTCAACAAGGATCTGCTGACCTGCTGGGACCCACAGCAGGACAAAATGGCCCCCTGTGAATTTGGGGTGCTGAATAGATTGGCCACTTACCTGTCAGATTGCCTCAACCAACAGGACACCTTGCTCCAACGCTTACGCAATGGGCTCCAGGACTGTGCCATGCACACCCAGCCCTTCTGGGGGTCACTGACTCACAGGACACGTGAGAACAGAGGGGTACAGAGGGGCATTAGGAAGCACAGTTAGGGGAGGGGAGGCCAGGGAAGATTCCTCAGCAGCCCAGAAGGTTGAGATTTGGGCAGGGAATATGGAAAGAGGGAGTTGAACCTCTAGGGAAACAAGGTGGTTGACAGGGTAGGACAGGAGTAAAAAGGGGAGGTGATGCTCAAGCAGTGAGAAGTCATGGGGGAAGAGGATGCAAAAGCCAGGGCATCTCAGGATGAAGGTGGGAGTTCGGCCAGGGCTGTGTCAGAATAACTGCATGTCTTTCGCCAGCATATTCATGCCTCTTTATGCCAGGTTTTGATGTACTAGATCTGGGCTGGTCCCAGGAATGGGAATATTTAGAATCCCATAGCATTAAGGGTTCATTCTCACCCTAATCTCTTGCACTGAGAATGGCTTGAGGATCAAGTGGACTTGACAGTCTCCATAGGACAGAGAAGTGTGTCTCAAGGTTCAGTTTCTAAACCTCTTTTCTCAGAATTGCCTGGAGGAGGTGCTTGATAAAAATGCAAACCCCTTGCTACCACTCAAGATGTGCTGAATGAAAGTATCTGGAGATGAAGGGTAGGGAATCTGATTTTTAACATAGCTTCTTGGATTTGAAGATTTTTTTTTGGAAAATACCAAGGTAGAGGCAAGCAGAAGTCTACCCAGGACAATAAACTAGTAAGATATGGCAGCATTAACAGCCTTGTTTAGGGGGCTACGTTAATTCCTAATTCAAGAGAGTTAGTAATGAGTTAGGCTTGTTTCCTTAAACTATGTGAAGAGGAAAGGCTTTATTTAGCAAATTAATTTTTTTTTTTTTGAGACAGAGTCTTACTATGTTGCAGTTGGTAGAGTGCTGTGATATCACAGCTTACAGCAGCCTCCAACTCCTAGGCTCAAGTGATTCTCCTGCCTCAGTCTCCCAAACAGCTGGGACTACAGGAAAATTAATTTGTTAAACAAGATTTAGGGAAAAAATTTTTTTCTTCAAATCCCAGTTTACAGCTCTGGATTTCTCTTAGCTTATATCATTTCAAGCTCGTGTGCTTGAAATTAATACAACTTCTGAAACAGCGAGCAGTTCAGACCTGACTCTTACTAATTGTGATCAGACATAATTTTGGAGGAGGAAAGAAAGAAAAGGGCAATGAAGGAATGAGGAAGAAGAAAGAGTGAAGGAGGAGTGAATTCAATCTCCACTCTTTCAAATGGCAGCATGGGGGTGGGGAGGGAAGGAAGTAGGTTGGCAAAATCTATGAAGAATTGAAACAGGAAAGAAACCAGGTTGGAGATAGGAGCCAGAATGTCACCCTCCTTCCTGAACAAGTTTTTTCTCCTGTGTAGGGGCACCATCTGTCCAAGTAGCCCAAACCACTCCTTTTAACACAAGGGAGCCTGTGATGCTGGCCTGCTACGTGTGGGGCTTCTATCCAGCTGATGTGACCATCACGTGGAAGAAGAATGGGCAGCCTGTCACCACCCACAGCAGCCCCCAGAAGACTCCCCAGCCCAATGGAGACTGGACATACCAGACCCTGTCCCATTTAGCCCTGACCCCCTCTTATGGGGACACCTACACCTGTGTAGTGGAGCACATTGGGGCTCTTGAGCCCATCCTTCAGGACTGGAGTAAGTGTATGGCAATTAGGGTTAAAACAGAGGGAGTGAGATGTGGATAGATACATGGTGCAGGGTAGAGTGGGAGGTGCTAATGCAGGGAGGGAGTGTGAAGGAACTTATGGAGTGTTTAGGACCAGCAATAGGGCAATAGGATAAAGAAATGGAAATAATTAGTTATTGTTATTACTGCTGTTGTGTGGTTGACATTGCTGTGTTTGTGTTTGAGGTGGGAAGGGAGTCTGATTGTCTTGAAAAGAGGATATAGGCTGAGGGCGGAAGATCAGGCCTGTAATCCTAGCCCTTTGGGAGGCTAAGGTAGAGCAGGAAGATTGCCTCAACCAGCAAGGCACCCTGCTCCAGAGCTTGCACAATGGGCTCCAGGACTCCTGGTCTCCAGGAATTTGAGACCACCTGAATAAAAGTGAGATCCTGTCTCTACAAAAACTAAAAAGAGAGGGGCATTGGTCAGCTCTCCCCTAATGTGCACAATGTAAGGGTATGTAGCCCCCCCGCCCCCTGTCCCCGCTGCTCCCCCCATGAAGAGTTCAACTACAACTTGAACTATACTTTAGAAACACACACAATGTAGCCTAATCATTGGTGCCCTCATATTAATCTGAAATTAAAAAAATAAAAAAATAAATAAAAATAAATAATTATAATACAAAATAATTCACCAGGCATGGTGGTAAGCACCGGCAGTCCCAGCTACTCAAGAGGCAGAGGCAGGAGGATCCCTTGAGCCCAGGAGTTCAAGAGTTTGAAGCTACAACTCAATGTGATCATGCCAGTGAATTTTAGCTTGGGTGACAGAGCAAGATTCTGTCTCTTAAAAAAGAAAGAAAGAAAAAAAGGATGTATATTTGGTAACAATATTTTCAGAGCCCAAATTATAACACACTATTCTCAGCTCCCTGGCTTCTTAGATTTCACCTCTTTTAGGTCAGGTCAGGAATGGGAGTTGAAGAAATAGTGATGATTGAAGAAGAAGGGGGACTTTTCATGTTGTGGGAGCAGTGCTACATTTGGGCTGCTCTATCAAGAGTAAGGGACAGTAAAGCCATAGCTGGTAGACACTTTAGCATGTATGCTTGGGGGATAATGGATAAAGAATTAGCTACCACTGTTTGAATCCAGGATTGGTAGTAGTAAAGGTAGCAAGAGAAGTTGCACAAAGATTTGGGGATTCTTGGTAAAGAAAAGAGGAAGAAATGAGGAAGAAAAAGAGGAAGGGTGCTGATAAAGGGCCAGGGAATAGGATCCCAGACTGGCTGCTGAGGCCAGGCCTTCCGTTGTGGGAGTGATGCACCTTGCTGAGCAGCTGGGAAGGGCATGCGGAACAGAGAAGAGAGTGGAATTCACATACTCGCTTGAGCTCTCCTGGGGAAAGTCTCTCTACAGGGTGCACAGTTAAGAACTGTGAAAGTTAAGAACTTTCCCTTAGTGATGGAGTGCTCATTTTATCATGGGAAAAGACTCTCTGGGACATGATTTAGAATAGGACCAGCTCCAGAAAGTGTGTGGGTTGTGGGGTGGGCTGGAGATAAGCTCTGAAAGGACACATGGGAAATCGAGATGTAGGAGATACACTGTACTAGGATAACTCACAGAATGAAACCAGTGGTGGTTAGGAAAGGTGGAAGATGTTTTAATAGGAAACTGCTCTACTGGAGCAAGGGGGAAAGCCCTGTCACCTGGGGGTGATGGAGAGGGGAGTGAGGAGACTTTTTCCTGTGAGGGTGCTTTTGGGGGAGGGAAGGAAATAGGATGTCTTGAGCCCCATGGTATTAGAAAGGGCCTGGAAACTGGGGTGCTAAATCTGGGGAGAGAGGTTCCCCAGGCTTACTCTAGGAGTAAAGGCTTGAGAAGAACCAGTTCTTTGGGAGTAGATGTGTAAGGTAGACCTTTGGGGCTGGGATAAAGGACTTTTACTGGGAAGAGGCTGTGATAAATTCAGTTAGAATGTTTCTAGTAAGTTTCTGGTTTTTTGCAGCACCTGGGCTGTCTCCAGTGCAGACAGTGAAAGTTTCTGTGTCTGCAGCGACTCTGGGCCTGGGCCTCATCATCTTCTCTCTTGGTCTGATTAGCTGGAGGAGAGCTGGCTCTTCTAGTAAGTGGCCCCCCTGTATTCCCTGCTCCCAGTCTCTGCTTACTTGCTGTTTGTGATTGCCTCTTTCCTTCATACCCCATTTGCTGTGAATAATGCTAGATACTTTCATTTACAAAGGCTGGTCTAATCAAGTGTTTTCCTCTTTTAGGCTACATTCCTCTCCCTGGGTCCAATTATCCAGAAGGTAACATCTCTGTTCGTCTGTTTACCTGCTGGTCCTTCTGTGGGGGTGCCAGTTAGAGGGTATAAATTTTGGGATGAGCTTCTTAGCCAAGGGCATGATTTAAGCTGCCATTGTTGCAATTAGGAGTAGGAAAGAAGAGAGCCTCCATCCTCAACTTCTACCCAGTGGGGTGTCTATGGGGAGGAGGCTGAAGGTGGTTTCTCTGTATTAGTTGTTGGTGACCTAGAATTTTCAATATTGCTGTATTATTAAGGACTCTGGCACAGAATGGTTACAAGACAAATGATAGGGTCAAGTTGGGTTGAAGCCTCATTATCTCTCTCTCTCTCTTTTTTTTTTTCATTTATTCTTTAGGACGGCACATTTCCTAGAGGCAGAATCCTACAACTTCCACTTCAAGTGAGAAGGAGATTCAAACTCTTTATGATACTACCATGCTTCTTCAACATCTTTAACTGCCCCTATCATTTTCATGGATTCTGCGGTTTCTCCATCCAATTCTTTGAATTTACCAGCCCTCCCCATCCCCAGGTATAAACTTTAATAACTCAGGGAACTCGTTCCTGGGACTATCCTGCAGCCAAATTATTATCCAAGGCTATATTCTGGGGGAATATAATCCAGGGAAGGGGGTTAAAGGCACTCCTGGAGGCCTCACTGTTCCACAGAAGTAGTGAGTTGTTGGTTATCATTTCTGAGAAATAAACTCTGGTGGAAATGTTGGTTTTTGAATTCTTTTTTCCTGGGGCCCTGGGGAAGGAATACGGGCAGAGCAGGGGCTGAGATTGATTCTCTCCTACTTGATGGGGGTGGGGGGGGTCAGTGCCTTCTCCCTTTTTTCCATCTAGACAAGACAGAATTTGGGGCAATTTTCTGATTTGTAACTAAAATGAAGTCAGAGTAAGAGAGGGGAAAGGGATTAATAGTTTACTTACCTCATAAAGGATCTTCTGAGGACTAGATGATTAATACTTGTAAATGGCTAAGAACACTGCCTGGGACATAGGAACTTTGCAATAGTGATGCTAGTAGCATTATCAGTTATTCAAGTTTGGGGGCTGGGCATTGTACCAGGTGCATTATTTTATTCAAGCCCCATCATAACTCTGAGGCAGACCCCTCAGATAGTCAGGATTTGGGAGGCAATTCCTAATTTCAAATTTGAGTTCTGGAGAGCTATTTCCTCCATGCCATGAATGAGGAAGTGATCATGGCTCGACTGCTTATCATCTCCCAGGAACTAGGCTAAGTGCTTGGCCTTTGTATCACCTTTTCTGACAATAATCCCTCCCAGAAGGGGCAGACTATCAGCTTCCATCCCACAGACAAAAGAAGGGAGACTCAGAGGTTAAACAACTTGCCCAAGGTTAAAGAACAGGTTCTCTATGTTTTTCTACCTGAGCTGGAAGTGAGTAGCTTTATTCTGAAGACCCTAGAACACACATCTTTTCAGGGCCACCTTTCCATTCCCTTCCACCCCAAACCCAAGGGGCAATCACTGTCAGGGCAGGGGTTCCCCATGGTGAAACGGAGGACACTTGTCTAGTGCTGTTTGCTTTCCCGTGAATGGCGACACCTGCTGGACACAGAAAGCTTGGGCTGTGGAAGTGTTTTCTGGAATTAAGAGTTGGGCACTGGAATGAGGGTGAGGAAAAGAAAGTGGAAATGAAGACAAGTACTGAAGGAGCTTAGCTTAACAGAGGGTCGTGGGAGGAGATCTAGGGTTGGGATACGTGTCTGCGTGTGGGTATCCGCGTAGGAACATAAGGTCAGGATCCCATGAGCTGGGGAAGGGGTCGAAAGACAGATGGTGTGCCGAGCTTCCCTGTGGGCTGGGTGTGGAGTGTGAGAGGAGGGGCAGTCACAGGGGGTAGACCTCTCTGTCCCTGGACTGTTGCTATGTGACAGGTGCCTGGAGTGAGTGGGAGCAGCACTCTTCATATAAACTTGATGTCTGTATTTGTTCAGTTAATGAACTACATCCATGGCTTCCCCAGAAGGATTCTTGGAATTAGAGCATCTCTTCTGGAAGCAGTTTACAGAAGTCAACGGGAGGAGAAAGTGCTCATGAATTCAAAATAGTTGTAGACTGAGCAGGGACCTGTAAGACAGGAAGAGCAGAGTGCGCTGTGCTGGGGAAGTTAACTGGTAAATGTAGGCTCGGAAATTGATCTCCACAAATTTTACTAGTTTTATGTTTCACTTTCATCTTTCTATTCTCTGTTCCTGTTTTTATTTTTGTTTATTGGACAAAGAAAATTTCTTTGAAACGCTTTCTAATCTGGAGGTGGGGCTTTGGATCTTGTCTATGACGGGGCAGTTTTAAAGGAGAAGCTGCACATACGAAGGGTCTGGGTCTGGTGACAGTGAGAATCAGCGTGTGGAGCCCCCAGGGAAAGGAAGGAGAGAGTCAGCCCGTTGGACGCCTTCCAGCTCCCCCTGGTTCTCGTACAGGCTTTTCTCTGCCTTAACTTAGGTTTTTCGTTTTATGGAGAAGGCTGTCCCCATCCTGGTGAGTAACAAGAGAAAGTACTTACATAAGTCACCTGGAATTTAGAAAGCCAAATTACAATAGATAGAAAAGGAAGCACATGTATGAACATGACAAACCAAGACAAAATGGTCAAGCATTGCAGCACCATGGACTACCACGTCTCTGCTATTCAAAAATTGGGCATAACATGGATATCGGGTTTAAGGAGAAAGCACAGAAAGGGCAGCTGTTGCATTTTCAGAATTTTTAGCATGCGTTTAAATAGGTTAAAGGGTGTGATCTCTAATCCTACCTTCCGTGTTTCCTTATCCCTTACTCTTTTGTTTGCCCATTCATTGTAACATCCTCCTTCTGGGATTATGTAATATGTTTAATACTTTTTTTCTTTTAAATAGAAGCATTTTTATTTAAAATAAAAATTAAGATTTCTTGTTTCAGAAAAAAAAAGAAGAAGAAAAAAATTAAGAACATTTGCCATTACACGGGGGAGTGAGTGGTGCCTGGAAGGAGGATTGAAGGATAATGAGACAGAGAGAGAGAAGAGAGTTAGTGTTGGGCTTTCAGGTTATACCTAATCTAATTGGCACAGTGAATTTTTTTCTCACTTCAACATCTTGTTTGTTTTAAAAGCTGAACTTGGGCTCAATCGGCTAGGGCGCCAGCCACGTACACCTAAGGTGGTGGGTTCGAATCCCCAGCCCAGGCCCGCCCAACAACAATGATGGCTGTACCCAAAAAATGGCTGGGCCTTGTGGCGGGCGCCTGTGGTCCCAGCTACTTGGGAGGCGGAGGCAGGAGCCTCGATTGAGCCCAGGAGTTGGAGGTTGCTATGAGCTGTGATGCCATGGCGCTCTACCCAGGGGGATAGCTTGAGGCTCCGTCTCAAAAAATAAAATAAAATAAAATAAAATAAAATAAAATAAAAGCTGAACTTGGTTCTGGAATGGACATTAAAGGTCATCCACTCCAACTCTCTACCCATTAAAGAGCTGGCTCTGTGTCCCTAAGGACCTGTGCAGTCAGAGGGTACCTTCAACCCTTGGGGCAGGTAACAATACTTTAAAGAAATGTATTGTTCCTGGTTGTGCTGTGGGGAAGGGAGATGGATTTGTAAACCCTGGAGCGAGGTTCTGCCTACCCAAGGCCACTGCTGTGCAGAGACTGCCATGGGGTGAAGCCACTGTCATCATATCTGACCAGGAGGCAAAACCTTCAACTGAAGACTTAGGGGGAAGGAAGGAGAATACATTAAACTCAAAGTCATTGAGGGCAAGGACAAAGAGGAGTTATCAGGACTTAGTGGAGTAAGTTCCTGTAGAGTTGCCACTTTGCTGGGAGCAGTGTCCTTCAGTCAAGGTCCCCCTAAAGGGACCTTGCAGGGAGAGAGCCAAGGGATTAGAGACCCTGACCTCATAGGATAGCAGTGAGATTCACTTCAAAGTGAAAATGACAACACATCTCCAGAAACTCAAAGAATCATACTGTCAAAGACAGGGAGTTCCAATAAATTCACTCAGGTTTCTCTCTGAAGGCCAGAGAATTGCTGATAATCTTATTCCAAAAGAACTGGGAGTGGTGGAAGAAGATGTGATTGAAGTTTATCAGGAACAAACGGGAGGTCATTCAGCGTTCAGGTATTCTTTTATTTTTTTTTCTTTTCCCTCATTCTTTTTTATTTTAAAAAATAGTTCTTTTGTAATGTGGTGTTCAAAACAATTGAAAACTGGCACCTCATCTCTTTAAAAAACATCTGGTAGTTTGAATTCTAGTGCTTATTCTTCATTATCATTTGTTTTCATTGTGCTGATTTTTGGTGATCAAGCCTCAGTCCCCTTCATATTGCCCCCTCCTTTTTAAAAATTATATGTGTACACAGAGAGATCACCGTTTTCTGGACTGTGCATTTCCAGGCTTGTGGTGATAAATAAGATCAATCAATGCAAGAAGTATTCATAATGACTTTCCATTTGACCGTGAAGTTCTGGCATGTGATTGCTTCACTCCTGGACTGTGACTTTCAGTGGGAGATGGAAGTTTTTCAGAGAACTGAACTATAGAAAAATGACCTTTCCTTAACTTGAAACTACTTTTCAAATCTGAGGATTTGGACCAAAAGAAGAGGAGTATCAAGTTGGAGTCAAGGTTACAGATAAGGTGAGAATAATGACTAACTCCAAAGATGGCTTCATTGAAGAGAAGGCATTTTAAGATTTTTAAAAAATCTTGTTGGAAGGGCGGCCCCTGTGGCTCAGTGGGTAGGGTGCTGGCCCCATATTCCCAGGTGGAGGGTTTGAAGCTGACCCCAGCCAAACTGCAACAAAAAAATAGCTGAGCGTTGTGGTGGGTGCCTGTAGTCCCAGCTACTTGGGAGGCTGAGGCAAGAGAATCACCTAAGCTCAAGGGTTTGAGGTTGCCGTGAGCTGTGATGGCACAGTACTCTACTGAAGGAGACAGGGTGAGACTGTCTCAAAAAAAAAAAAAACAAAACTTGTTGGAAGATCCCAGAAAATTTCTAATTTTCAT
>CAUYQV010109045.1:0-10464 GCA_963574575.1 Galagoides demidoff
CCTGAGTGAGTCAGAGGGAGATCTATGTCTCCTCACCCAGGCCACAGTTCTCTGCCACTATCCAGCATGGGGAGGTGAGGCCTGAAAACCTCTCATGCTTAATGGAGCCTGGGGTGGTTCACTCAGTTCCAGCCCCACCCCTGATTGATGTTGCTGGCAGAAAAGCACAACTTCACAGAATTTGTTTCTGTCCCAGCTATATTCCCCTGCAGATCACACACTGCTTGAGGTGACAGAAACCGTGACTCAGTTCTGGGTAGCTGCAAGGAGTTAGAGCTCATACTGAGCTGTCAGTTCCAGTCTCTACCTGCCCACCTTTGTCTCAGCTATGATCCCCTGAGGGCCAGCTGTGTCTTAGGCTCAGTAAAGCAGTCCTCTGGCTCAGCCTTGCCCTGGGAGTCTGCTGGCTCTGTGCATAGGTATTCTAGTCACTGAGCTCTGCCCAGGCCACTACTGTCTCAAGCCATTCCCTTTACTCACATCCCAGATCCATCCACCAGTGGCTGCCTCCAGGAAAGTGCCTGGCTTCCTCTGGTTCCCCAGAGAGACAGGGTGTGTCTTTCTGGAATAGCCCCAGGGGCGTGAGCCTTATTGGTCCTGCTGTTCTGCGCCTTGGGGCACTGCCACTGCTCCTGTATGGTTCCCTCTCAACTAACCATCCTCTCCTTACTCCTGTGCTTCAGAATCAACACAGACAAGTAACAGCCCTTCCCCTGTCCACATCTCTCAAGAAAATGCCCATGAATCTGGACTCCATACGGCACAGGCTTCCAGACCTTGGGGTGAGAGTGGAGGTGAGTGCTGAGAGTTCAGAGTTGCAGGTAGAGAATATATACAGTTTTATACAGATTTATGCCTGGCAGGAGAGAGCCATGGCACCCTTGTAGGGGTAGATGGTCCAGTTTTTAGAGGGTCTCTCCCATGGGATAGAATGGGAGGATGTTTGAACTCTGTTTGCTTATTTGTATGGATTATTCTGTGAGCCCTTCTCATGGGGGAGGGGACTCCCGTCTGCTTGGCAATGGATTTTGTACCTTTTTTTTGTATCCTTGGGGTCATAGCTCAGCTCCAAACCATCATCTTACTTGCTAAACTTCTGTCTTTTAACTCTCCTCCTGGACAGGAGCCTCTGTGGAAAGTTGGTTGTAGTCTGCCATCTTGCCTCCACCCCCTGAAGTCAACATTTAAAAAGAGCCCCCTAAATCATCCTTAAATGGCCATATTTTTTGATAAGACAAAATGAATGGTATATTAAGGTTGCAACTCGCCTCAACACCATTGATGTGTGTTCTTTAACTTTCTCTCTTGGTTCAGCTCCAAACCCTTGGGTTACTTGCTATACTTCTGTCTTTTATCTCTCCTTCTGGATGGGAGCCTCTGTGAAAAGGCTGACTGCAGTCCGCCATCTTGCCTCCATCCTCTGGTTGTTTAAATTTTTAAGTACTTCCAAATGTTTCTGCAAAGTGACTGTACCACATTACATTTCCTCCAGCAGGATGAGAAAATTCCAATCTCTACACATGTTTACCTACACCAGAGGGAGTCAGGTTTTTTGTTTCTTTGCCTATTTTGCCCTTCCAGTGGGGGTGTGGTAGTCTCTCCTTGCAGTTTTATTTGCATTTCTGTAATGAAAGGCTAATGTAGCATTGAGTTAATTTTCATCTATTTATATCTCAGTCTTATATATTCTTAGGTATAGTGCCCACTTTTAAAATTGGTATCTTTCCCTTCTTACTAATAAGTTATGAGAATTCTTTGTACTATATTTCAGATAGGCATCCTTGGTCAGATAAATGTTTTTGAAATATTGTTTTGAAGTCACAGTTTCTGTTATTTTGAAGGGCAAAAATAGTTAATTTTGATGAAGTCTAATTTATAGACTTTTATATAGCTTGTGTTTTTTGTATGACATTTAATAAACTTAGCCAAATCCAAAAATAATTATGATTTTCTCCTATGATTTCTTCTAAATGCTTTTATCATTTTAGCTCTTAAAATTAGTCTATGATCCATCTCCTGATTATCTATATACTTGTTTTGAGGTAAGGACTAATAGATGGCAGGCTGGGTAAATGATCCTTTTCCCATTGAATTGCGTTGAGACCTTCCCTTTTTTTGTTTTTGTTTTACTTTATTTTATTTTATATGTATATATATATATATACATATATATATATATTTTTTTTTTTTTTCCTTCCTCCACACAGAAGAACTTTTATTTAGGCTGTCAAACCACTCTGAGCTGCCCCATCACAGGCTGAACCAGTTGGGAATGCCACCACACTGGGGGTCACTGCCCTGTCTGTGCTGCTCGTCCACCATGAACGTGCTCTGGGCTTCATCTACAAAGCTGCCTTCAAGCCACGGGTCTTTCTCAGGAAACGGGTCTGGGAATGTGAAGGTCTGTCCATGGGCCAGCTGCACATCGGCAACCTTGTAATCTGGCTTCTTTATTCTGACATTTCTGTGCTCCCTTTTCCTGTGAGAGCCATGCTGTACACGCGTCCACACAGCAGCCACAGGCACATTGTAAATTCATTGGAGATAATTCCTGAGGTCCACCCTGGTCATCTCCAGGGGAATCCGGATCTGCACGGTGTCCTTAGGTTGGGCCATTGCAGGTCACACCAGCTGGATCAAGAAGTTGATTCAGAACACCCGGAGCTGTGAGCCACCCAGCTGGTACAGAGGGCACAGCACATTCTGCGCCATGGCAGTGAATTCGCTTCCAGAGCCGGCCTGAGACCTTTGTTGAACTGTAGGCGTCTCTTGTTGAACTCTCTACTATGTTTCATTGATCATATTGTCTATCTTTATGCTAACAACAGACTCTTGATTCTTGTGGCTCAATAATTAGTTTTTAAATGAGGGAATGTGGGGCTTTGCACTTTGTTCCTGTTTATCAAATTGTTTTCACTACTCTAAGTCTCTGCTTTTAAATATAAAGGCTAGAATCAGCTTGTCAATTTCTATAAAAACATCAAATAAGATTTCTATTGATATTTTATTGAACCTATAAATCAATTGGGGAAGAATTACCATCTTAAAAGTATGTAGTGACTCTTCCAAACCTTGATTAAGATGATTTATCTTTTTGTTTATTCATCTTTTATTTAATTCTCTCATCAATTTTTGTAACTGTTACTGTACAAATATTCCATATCTATTGTCAATTTATGCCTATGTATTTATGTTTTAATGTTATTTTGAAGAAATTTAATATCAACTTTTCTCATTTCTAGGATCTAGAAGTACCATCAATTTATAATATTGACTTTATATACTACAAGCATGCTCTATTCTTTTAATAGTTCTAGAAGCTTTTTTGTGATTGCATAGAATTTTCTATACAACAATTAAGTTGCCTGAAAATAAAAACAGTTAACTTCTTTCTTTCCCTATCAGAGGAAATAAGAGTATGGAGAAACACTAAGGGAAGGTGAAGGGTAAGGGGTAGAACACCACTTAAGTGACATTATAAAGTTACACAATGGTTGCAGAGAAATAATCAGCATACATGTGGTTTTATTGTTGGAGATTTTATTTCAACAATAGTTTTGTTTTAACTTTTGTAAGAAATTTTTCTTGAAGTCAGTGAAAGGCATGGTATAAACCAGATTTATAATATTTTTGATCCAAAAGACAAGTGTTATCCTTAGCATCCAGTGACATGGTCCTAAGACAATTGTTTTGGGTCGAACAACCCAAAACTGATGATTTCCCAGTGTGGGATGTAGTTAAGATACTTTTGCAAGAAGGAAAGTTAAACAGCTGTAAATGACAATTAAACAAGTAATTTTAATTTGAAAAGGCAATGATAAGTGATTGAAGGTAATGTAGGACAATAACATATAAATGGTCAAAATATCAATAAGAAAATATTAATAATCATTTTCGGATATTCAGTAAACTTGTAAACTTCTTGATTCCTACTCTTCATCTCCTCTTTGGCCCTCCCTTTTCTCTCATTTGCATCCTCTTCTCCCTGTCTCTCTCCTCTGTCTTTTTCTTGGTGCATGTGTGTTTGCCCTTTTTGCCCTCTCTCTTTCATCTGGGCCTTGTCTTCCTCAGCATTTGTCTGTCTCCCTCCTTTTACTTTTTAATCTCTATTTTTCTTCCCACCCCCCCAAATTATGGATTTTAAGTCCATACTTTTAACACTTTTAAATAAAGTATTTACAAAAGAAAATTGTATGATATATTTAAAATGCAGTTTGAATTTAACTTTTGATAGAGTTTTCTCTTGGAGAAGACAAAATTAAATTAATCTTCTTAGCTTGGTGCATGGAACACAAACAGTGCTCTTTAATATTGGGTAAAATGAAAAAAACATTATTTTTAAGTCTAATTTCTCTTAAGTTAAATGTGTTTCTACTGTTTACAATTTTATATACAAATGTTTTTATCATTTCAATTAGAAGTATTAAATTAAAAAAAATTGTTGTAAGGATTATGTCTACCTCCAAAAATGTTTATAAAAATAAATGATTTGATTCCTTAGAAAGGTCATTGAGTCCTGTTTTATGCCATAAAGTAGAAATCAGATCTGTTTCTCAACCCATATCTTTGTTTACATAAATCTGTGACATTAAGCAAGATTTTCTTATCTCATGTGTGCTTTGGAAATAGCTAATAATGTAGGTTCTGAAACAGATAACTGAAGTTTGAAACTAAAGCCAATGTCCACTAGCTGTATCATGTAAGGAACAAGGCCCCTGCCTGCTAAGGTTTGCTGAAAAATCACTGATATGAGGCAGATTAATTAATAGGCAGAAAATAATACAAATTCATTTACAGTGCATACATGGAACCCTCAGAATGGAGATTCAAAGGTATTTGAAATTTTTCCATTTTTATGCATAGGTTCAACAAAGTATGGGCACCTGTGCGAAATCTGAACAAAAAATGTATATTTTGAAACAGATTGAGTGAGGAGACCCACCAAAGCCAATCTGTCTAGATCATTATTTTTCAGCTTTTTTTTTAATCTCACACTACACTTGAACCTATAGTTGAACTTCCACAGCACTCTCAATTTATGTTGATTAAAAAAAATAGACTTACTGTATTTTGAACTTCTTTATAAAATAATCTAAGTAATGATCTTTAAAAAATTCACAGCACACACACACACAAAAATTCACAGAACATCTAAGATTCTCTCATGCTACCCTGGTTGACAATCACTGGTCTAGACTCTTCTTAGCCTCTCTGGTCATGTGTATTCTTTTCTTATCAGCACAAGTCATGGATCTTTCTGGTATAGGAGTCTTATGACCCATAGTCAAACAAGATAAGTTAGATGATTTCTTTATGGTCAATTTTTACATAGAATAATATTAGGTTTTATAGATAACTTGTAGGAAAAGTGGTTCTGCATCTTAGGACTTGCCTTGGGGAACAGAGATTCCAGTTTCTAGGGCCAGCCACAGGGGAGAATGGGAGTAAGAGGCAGGAGGAAGGACGAGGAATAATCATACAAAATTTTCTCATCTGAGGGATTTTGGGAGGGAATCTCTTTATTGGCACCGATCAGTAAGCATGAGAAAGACAGTTAAAAACTGTATGCCCCAGTTTCCTCAATTTATAAAGGAGGTGATTGTGAGGGTTTGAAATGTCAGTGTGTGAGGTATTTAGAACATTGCCTAGAACATGGGATGCACTTTTAATTAGCCATTATCATTTCCTTATATGTAGAATGGAACCAATATAATTGTAACAAGAAACTTTAGGAAAAACAAAGACCATACGATCCTCTTAGTAGATGAAGAGAAAGGATTTGACAAAATTCAGCATCCTTTTCTGACAAGAACACTTGAGAAACTTGGAATAGAAAGGATATTTCCTAAACTCATAGAGGCAATCTACAAAAAACCCACAGACAATATGGTGCTGAATGGAATAAAACTCAAAGCATTTCCACTTAGAACTGGAACCAGTCAAAAATATGTTCACTATTACCTCTACTATTCAACATAGTGCTGGAAGTTCTAGCCAATCAGGGAGGAGAAGGATATCAAGAGTATTCACATGGGGACAGAAGAGGTCAAACTCTTGCTTTTTTGTGGATAATATGATCTTATCCTTGGAAAATCCCAGGGACTCAACCACAAGGCTCTTGGAAATGATTAAGAAATACAATAACGTCTCAGGGTATAAAATCAATGTCCACAAATCAATAGCCTTCATATCTGCCAATTACATTCAAGCTAAGAATCAAATCAAAGACACAATACCCTTCACAGTAGTTTCAAAGAAAATGAAATACCTGGGAATATATTTAACAAAGGATGTGAACGATCTCTATGAGAGAACTAGGAAACCTGAAGAAAAGAAATAGCAAAAGATGTTAACAAATGGAAGAACATAATATGCTCATGGCTGGACAGTATCCACATTGCTAAAATGTCCATACTACCCAAAGTGATCTGCAGATTTGATGCAATCCCCATCAAAGCACCAATATCATACTTCAAAGAACTTAAAAAACTAGTACTGCATTTCATATAGAACAGAAAAAAACCTGAATAGCCAATGTAATTTAAAGAAATTGAAATAAATCTGGAGGCATCATGTTACCAGACTTCAAATTCTACTACAAGGCTACAGTGGCAAAATAACACAGTAATGGCCCAAAAATAGAGATATATATCTATGAAATAGAATAGAAAACCTAGCCATGTATCACCATCTGTTATTTGGTAAACCAAATAAAAGCATACATTGAAGAAAAAATCTGTATTTAATAAATGGTTCTAGAAGCACTGGTTAGCCACATGCAGAAGTCTAAAACTGGATCTGCACCTCTCACCTCTGTCAAAAATTGACTCTTGCTAGATAAAATATTTAAATTTAAGACACAAAACAATAAAAATCCTAGAAGAAAGTGTAGGGAAAACTCTTGACCTTATCTGACTGAGAAAAGAAAATATGAAGATAACACCCTAGTAATTGCAGTAACACCAAAAATAAATAAATGGGTTATGATAAGGCTAAACAGCTTGTGCACAGCCAAGAGTGCAACGATTAAAGCAAACAGACAACCTTCAAAATGGGAAAAATTTGTGCATGGTATGAATCTGACAAAAGGCTAATAACTACAATCTATAGAGAACTCAAATTAATCAACAAGAATAGAGCAAACAATCCCATTTATAAGGGAGCAGAAGACTTGAACAGAAACTTTTCTGATGAAGAAAGATGAATGGCAAACAAACACTTGAAAAAAATGCTCATCATCTCTAATCTTCAGAGAAATGCAAATTAAAATGTAGCATCCCATATAGCTTATGGCTAGGAGGAGTGAGAGTTATAAGAAATACCTGTATGGCTCAATAATGGAACACCTTGGTGGAAAGGGCATGGAGAGAGATTTAGCTCTCCTAACAAGCATGAGAGCTTGCGAGATGAGAGCAGTGGTGAATTGGCAGTCCCTATGTAGACCTGTGATGTTGAGAAGCACGAGATAAGCCTTATATTAGGCTGGAGAAGAAGGCAGTCAAATAGCATGCACTTTCTATCACAGACTCAATTGCTCTGACTCTGTCTCCTCTTCTGCCTGCAGATGCCAGTAAAATGTCTCTCTGCTGAAGATTACCAAGCTCTGCTAAAGAATAAGATCTATCTATGCTAAGAAGACTGCTTTACTCTCTCTAAGACACTCTCCCTCTCTCTAGGTAAGGTAGATAGCTCTCAGGCACCTAAGAGAAACTGTTCCTGAGCAAGGTAGCTTGGCAATCCACGTCTGGAACCTACCTAAGCCAGGCCCGAGACCTGGCCAGTCCTAGGTTCTGACATTAAAACTACCCTGAGATATCACTTAACCCCAGTGAGAACAGCCCACATAACAAAATCCCAAAGCTGCAAATGTACGTGTGGATGTGGAGAGAGAGGAACACTTTTACATTGCTGGTAGGATTGCAAATTAATACAGCTTCTAAGAAAAAAAAATATGGAGAATTCTCAAACAGCTAAAAGTAGTCCTTCCATTTGATCCCACAATCTTATTACTAAGTGTGTAATCAGAAGGAAAAAAGAATCATTTTATCACAAGGACATTTCTACTAGGATGTTTAGCATAGCTCAGTTCACAATCACCAAGATATGGAATCAACCCAAGCGCCAATCAAACAATGAATGGATTAATAAACTGTGTGTAAGTATACCATGAAATACTTTTGAGTCATAAAGACAAACGGAGACTTTATTTACATCTTTTGTATTTACCTGGATGGAGCTGAAGCACATTCTTCTTAGTAAACTGTCACAAAAATGGAATTGCAAGTATCTGGTATTCTCAATACTAATATGAAACCAATAGAAAAAACAGCTACACACCTACAGGAGAGAAAATCGCAAGTGTATTCAAGGGGAAGGGAGGAGGGAGGAAGAAAAACGCAAAGGGAAAGAGGGAGGGGGATTTGTAAACTAATGCGCATGAGGTAAGGGTGCACAGCACACCCCCTGGATGAAAGGCTCAACTACAACTTGAACTTTACCTTAGAAATATAAACAATTTAGCCTAATCATCTGCACCCTCATATTAATCTGAAATTTTTTAAAAAGGAAAGAATCTCAGTTATATGCATTTATGGGGTATATTATGATGTTTTGATTTATTTATACAATGTCCCAGGATTAAATATAGCTGATTAACAAACTCACCTAATTGTTGATCATTTTATAGTATGACATTTAAAATGTAATCTATCAGTAATTCAAAATATATAATACTTTATTACCTAGCCATACTCACCCTCCTGTGCAGTAGCTGTCAAAACATATTTCTTCTGCCTGTTACTTTGTAGTCTTTGATCAACAACTCCCCATCCCTCCTTTTTCACCATGCCAGCCTCTAATCACCATCATTCTACCCTCTACTTCTAGGACTTTAACTTTTTTAGATTCCACATATAAAAGTGAAATCATGCCATATTTTTCTCTCTGTGCCTGGCTTGTTTTACTTAGTGTAATATTCTCCAGGTTCATCCATGCTGTTGCAAATGACAGGATTTCCTTCTATTTTATAGCTGAAGAGCGTCCTGTTGTATATATGGAAGGTGCCAAAAAATGTATACAAATTTTAAAAAAGGAAATAAAACTATACTAAAATTGTAATACTTAAGTCACAATTGACTGTTGCAATTAAAAGAAATTTTCAAACGTGACTTGTATTCATCTTTTGTTATGGGTATATATTGAATGTTACAATTTTAATATAATTTTATCCTTTCTTAAAATTTGTATACATTTTTTGGCACCCTCTGTACCTATATACGACATTTTCTTTATCAGTTCACCTGCTGGTGGACACTTAGGTTGCCTGGATATTGTGAATAATGCTGCACTAAACATGGAAGTGCAGATACCTAGAAGTGGGATTTCTAGATCATATGATAAGTCTACTTTTTGGAAGAATGTCCATCCTGTACTAATTTACAGTTCCACAAACAGCATACCTGGGCTCACTTTTCTCCACCTCCTCACCAACACTTATCTTTCATAAGTAATATCGCTTTGATAAAAGCCATTCTAACAGGTGTGAGGTCATATCTCATTGTGGTTTAAATATGCATTTCCCTGATGATTTGCAATGCTGAGCATTTTTCATGAACCTGTTGTCCATTTGTATCTTCTTTTGAGATATATTTTAATTGGATTAATCATTTACTTGCAACCATGTTGTTTGAGTTACTTATATATTGTGGGCATTAATTGATTATTAAATGTATGGTTGCAAATATTTTCTCATATTCTCTGGGTTCTTTCTTCACTTTTTTAATTGTTTGCTTTTGAGTTTGATGTAATACCATTTGTCTATTTTTTGCTTTTATTGCTTGTACTTTCAGAGTCATATCTAAAAAAAATTTTGCCCACACCAATGTTATAGAGCTTGATATCTATGTTTTCTCCAGATGTTTTACAAGAAAATCTTTTAAGCATAGAGTCTAAAATATATGCCAACATACTCTGTAAAGGTCAGGAAGTTATAAAGAAGTAATTCAAAGTACTACAAATGATTTTGTAAAAATGTGAAATTTAAAATTTGTTTGCCTGCTATTCATTATTTTAAGTATTATTAGGGCATGTAAAATTTTATCTAATAAACACTTCAGAGTGAAAAAATACATTTTAATACTATGTAATCATAGACTAATAGTTACCTAATTTCAAGATATTTTGAAAATTTTCTTAGAAATTCCAAATCCGGCTCGGCGCCTGTGGCTCAATCAGCTAAGGTGCCAGCCACGTACACCTAAGGTGGTGGTTTCGAATCCCCAGCCCGGGCCCATCAAACAACAATGATGGCTGCAACCAAAACATGGCCGGGTGTTGTGGCGGGTGCCTGTGGTCCCAGCTACTTGGGAGGCGGAGGCAGGAGACTCGCTTGAGCCCAGGAGTTGGAGGTTGCTATGAGCTGTGATGCCATGGCACTCTACCCAGGGGGATAGCTTGAGGCTCTGT
>CAUYQV010109046.1:0-24788 GCA_963574575.1 Galagoides demidoff
TGGTGGGAATGTAAACTAATATGTTCCTTTTGGAAAGACATCTGGAGAACACTTAGAGAACTAAAAATAGACCTGCCATTTGACCCTGCAATTCCTTTATTAGGTATATTCCCAGATGACCAAAAATTGCATTACAACAAAAGACATTTGTATCAGAATGTTCATTGCAGCCCAATTCATAATTGCCAGGTCATGGAAGAAGCCCAAGTGCCTATTGATCCATGAATGGATCAACAATTGTGGTATATGTACACCACGGAATACTACGCAGCCATTAAGAAGGATGGAGACTTTACATCCTTCATGTTCACATGGAGAATGACAATTTTTGTTGGCATTGAGTTCCACCTTTATTGCCTTGTCATCAAAGAAGATACAAGGTAAAATTTCCATTCTTTTGATTTTATTGAGGTTTGATTTGTATCCTAGGATATGCTTTGGGATACAATGCTCTATATGTGTCTATCAAAGACGGTTGTTCTAGGGTCACATTTAAGTCCCTTGTATCTTTGTTTAATTTCTGTTTGGAGAATCTGTCCAGCTTTGTAAAAGGAGTGTTAAATTTCCTGCTATTGCGGTGTTATAGGATATCATATCTATTGCTCAGACTAATTAAGGTCTGTTTCAGGAATCTGGGAGCACTTAAGAGGGGTCATAAATATTTAGAATTGAAATGTCATCCATTATATTGTTCCCTTGACTGATATAAACTGTCCATCTTTGTCTTTTTTTAAATTTAGTTGCTTTAAATCCATTTGTATATGAAAATATGATTACAACCCCTCTTTTTCTCTCGTTTACATTTGCCTGAAAAATTGTCATGCATCCCTTAACCCTGAGTTTTACTTTGTCCTTCAAGGTGAAGTGTGTTTCCTGCAGACAATAAATGGATGGCTTGTGCTTTTTAATCCAATCAGCCAGCCTATGCCTCTTCAGTGTGGAATTCAAGCCATTAACATTTTTTATTGAGAATTGGTAAATGTGGTGGAGTTCTATTCATCTTATTTTGTGAAAGTCCATAGCTTAGTTTTATCTTGTGCATCATTGTGGAAGTTGGGTTTTGTTCTTTAGTTTCTAGGTATTTTCTTTGCTGGTGGTTCATTGTAATAGTCAGTGTGTAGAACAGGTTGAATTATTCCCTGTAGAGCTCATGTTGTTGTGTAAAACTTCTTCAATGTAAATATTCAGTAAAAGATTTGATTTCTCCATCAATTTTAAAGCTTAACTTAGCAGGATGTAGAATTATGGGCAGAAAATTGTTTTGTTTAGATAGAATAAAGTAGATAACCTTTTTTTTAATGGCTTGAAAAGTTTCATTTGAGAAGTCTGCAGTCACCCTGATAGATTTGTCCTTACAGGTCAATTGATGCTTATTCCTGGCAGCTTGCAGAATTTTCTCCTTTGTCTTGACTAAGGATAGGTTCATAACAATGTGTCTTGGAGAAACTCTATTTCATAACAATGTGTCTTGGAGAAACTCTATTTGAGTTGAGATGACCTGGGGTCTGATATCCTTCTGAAATGAGTGTGTCAGAACCTTTGGTGATATTTGGGAAGTTTTCATATATGATATCCTCTAATAGGGCTTCCATTCCTCTGGGGTGTTCTTTGCCTTCAGAGATACCCATAACTCATATGTTTGAACTCTTCATGAAGTCCCATAATTCTGTCAGTTAGCATTCTGCTTTCTCTCTCTTTTTTTCTGTCTCTTTAAATGCCTGAGTTATCTTAACACCCTTATCCTCTACCTCTGAAATTATTTCTTCTGCATGGTCTAACCTGTTATTGATACCTTTAACTACATCTTTAAGTCCCCTGATTGACTGCTTCAAATCCTTAAGCTCTGCTCTATCTTTCTACATGCTTCCTAATATTCATCTCTTATTTGACTCTGTTTTAGGATTTCTTTTTTGTTATTTTGTACTTTCTTAGCAATTTACTTCATTGTTTTTACCATTCGTATTTTAAATTTTCTTTTCTGTCATTTCTAACATTTCTTTATAGGTGGAATCCTCTGCAGTAGTTACCTCATGATCCCTCGTGGGAGAGGTTGCTCTGTTCTGTTTTTTCATGGTGCCAGGATTTTTCTGCTATTTCTTCCTCATGAGCATTTTCTTTTTGTCTGTTTCATTGTACTACTTTTTCCTTTCATGTTCACTTTCTCTTGCTCTGTAAGTTACTATGCCCATGGTCTGAGGTGTAGAAGTGTCCTTTTGGTAAAGGACTAAAAAACTGTTAAGAGTGAAGAGCAAGAGGGGTAAAAGATTTAAAAAGAGAGAGAGAAATTAGAAAGGAAAGGGGGTGAGTAAAAGGAAGACTGACAAAAAGAACAGAGGAACAGAAAGAGGGATAAGTAATAATGGTATACACTAGGATACTTTGACCCACACTCACAAATCCCAAGCTCTGGAGGTGCTGGGTTGGGTGGATCACTTGACATCTGCAGCCTGAGCAGAGACAGGACCCCATCACCACCAAATAGAGAAGAAAAACAAAAATACTATACATAAAAACCAAAACAAATAAAAAACCTTAAGAGATAAAATTGGGGAGAAAAACGATAATGGGGAACAAAAACTAGCAAAATTGAAGCCTTATTATAAAAGAAGGCAACAATAAAATATTATATTTGCATGGGAAAAATGAAGAAAAAATTCTACAGGGAAAAATTGAAAAAAAAATTTTGAAAAGGAAAAAAACTCTCTCTATATAGTTGTTTACTCACCCAAGGCCTCCCAATGTAACTCAACTAATTGCTCAAGTGCCCCCCCACCAAAGAAAAAGAAACACAGCGAAGACCTTCCTTGCTTCCTTGTCTGCAAACTCTCCCCACTGCTGTAGCTGCTGCCACGGCAGCCATCATGCCAGCTGACCTCTGGCCAAATGCAAATACTTGCTGCTTCTCTACTACTTTCGTCTTCCTCTTAGGGTTCTGAAGTCTCCCACTGCCTCCCCCTAAAGTGATGTTTCTGGGTAGAGCCCACAAGCCAGAGGTTCTTGGAGTCTTCTCTCCCCAATCTCACAATACCCAGCTAGAAAGAAGCCGTCTCTAGTTCACCATCCTGCTCTGCCTCCCCCTTTAGTGAGCATTTATATATAAGATGGTCTAGGTTTCCAGTGGGATAAAGTAAAAATAATAAATCATAACTTCTTGTCTCAAAGGGTAATATATGTGTGTAGATTTCAATATGAAAATAAACCCAAAAAACTTTATTTTATTTTTTTATTTTTATTAATTAATTAATTTATTTATTTTTGCAGCTTTAGCCAGGGCTGGGCTTGAGCCTGCCACCCCCAGTATATAGGGACGGGGCCCTATTTCTTGAGCCACAGGTGTTGCCCAACCCAAAAACTCTATAAAGGAAAGGTACTTAACTCAGTCTTTAGAAGATACAGAGGCAAAGAGTATGTCAAAGATATTTTCAGCTTGAGTAAATGGTATAAACGTACCTTAAAGGCAGAAAACTGTAAGATTTACTAAAACAGGAATTAAATAAATGAATTAAGTCAACTGAATGATTTTGAGAAAGGTAGTAATGGGAAGTATGTCATAATAGGTTGCTTGGGACAATATATTTAGACTTTGAAATATCAGGTTTACACATTTTAACTTAATGCTGTTCTCAAAATAGGAAGCCACTTAAAAATTCAGAGAAGGGTAAAAGTTTTATTAGATTAATAATGAAAAGGAGGAGTTGGAAATGTCAGTTGAAGTGATTTTCTCTTCTTTTTTTATAAATGTGGGCCAGACATACCCAATTTTGTAACTCCATTGCTGTTGGCAGGAAGAGAGTACATGCAGAAAATAGGTGCATTAGATATAGGAACCGAGAAGTTAGGAATGAAAGCAACATTGGCTATCAATAAATGAAAGCTTTTAATTTCAGGAAGTTTTGTTAACTGGGATATTAAGAAAATGAACTCTCTGAGTGTGTAGGTAGCAGAGATTGGGGAAGTATTTTAGAAACCTTTTAAGTTTGAAGTGGTAGAACATTTAGGTAACCAGGGATACACTGCAAATCCAAGAAATGCAGGCCAAACCTCCAGAAAGAAGTCAGACTAGAAAGAGTAATTTAAGGCCCTGGGGCTTCAAAGTAGAAGTATAGGCTGCGAACCTGAGTGATATCTATAATGGAAAGCTCCCAAAGAGAATCTTGCCCCAGAAAAACCTGGAAGATGTCTACATATTGCCTATGGGAACTTGGAACCAAAGCATCAAACAGAGTCATATTGCAAAATTTAGGAGAGGCAATATGTGTAAAAGGACTGAAATGATCAATTTTGTTACACACTACCTTGAGGTCAAAAGGATAGGGCAAAGAAGAGGCAACTGAATTTACAATTAAAAGGACTCCGTAAGGAATTATGTCCAGAGCAATAAGCGTGAAAACCAGATGATAAAAAGTAAAGAAATTAGTAATTGATGAGCAACTGGAGCCTACAAGGCTTCCTAGAATGTTTACAATTCAAGCTTATAATTAATCAGACAATTCTTAAATGATTTGGATCCAGCCAGAAACTGGAATGTCACTGAAGCCTAGATTACACCCAGCCAACCATGAGGGGGTTGGCCTCCAGCAGCGCTCGGAGAGTCCATAAGTCCACCCAGCCTTGCCTGTGAACGGAAGAAGAGACTCCTCCCAGGAGGTTCCTGGCGGCCACCACACTATTCCCAAAAGGATAAGTAGGCATTTGTCTAGAGAAATTGAGCTGGATACAAGAAAAGAGGAGTTGGTATAGATAGATAGCTTAGGTGAGAAAGAAAAAATATCCAACAGCTGGGAAGTGGGTTGCATCAGGTGCCAGAAAAGGAAAATATTGTGAGGGAGTTGGTGCGAAATCAGGAAAGTGATGAAAGGTAAAGCTAAAAAGGAAATCATGACCTGCAAATTGTTGCTAAGAAATTATAACTTTCCTTTGAGTACATCTAAATGGGGAGAAGGGGTTACTTAATTCAATCATGAGATTCCTCTTGCCATTTCTTTAGCTTATGTGAAAAGAGAGAGGCAGAGAAAATGAGCAAAATCAATGGCCAGTTGAGGACAATATTGTTTATTTCTTTTAGTTTTGAAATTTCTGATGTTTACAAGCATGGGAATTATGAACCCTGTAAATGTAGTAAATTTAGGTTCATATTTTTGCTTATCTTTAATTAAAAAGAAAAAAAATCTAATCTATTCTTAAAGTTAAAACATGAACAACACTAAAACTGCTGGGATGATTATTCATCGTACAAGAGTCTTTATTTGGATACAAAGCCCAAAGCATTATGACTCTGAACAAGCCAAAAACCAGGTTTGCTCAACAAGGGGTTAACACTGAATGGCAGCTTCCAATCACATAGAAGTTAACTCTTCAGTACATTCTCCATGGTGGCAGAAAAAATCCTATTACTGGAATATACATGAATCATGCATGAAAATTCACTGACTAGGGTGCAAAGTAATACTCACTTGGTTATCTCCTGCCTATGTAACTAGCTTGTAAAAATAGAAGACATAACATATGCTTCCCACTTAATTATTTCATTTGTTACTGCTTCCACGTTCTGAACAAACATCTTCAAATCTTGTGTGACAAAAATAAATATAGCAGTGTACCTGTGCTATTTGTTTTCTTAGCTCATAGACAATATACCAATACCCCTAATTTTCTAGAATTTCTGGCTCAGGAAGTGAAGGGAAATCAGTTGTTTAAAAAAAAACCCTCAAACTAAAGGACTATTTTTAAAATTACTGAGAGCTGGTTATTATGGACATAATTCCTTGAACTGAATTATCACATTTAAAATTCGTGACCCATAACTGTTGCTCTTCTCTGCTGTGTAATTGACACCCACCAGCACGAAGTGTGTTGGGGGTAGAGATGCATTTTTTTTAAGATCTGTTAATTTAGGTTATGTAAATTAATTGGCTGAAACATGAAAAGTGCAGAATTTTACCATTTGGATGTCTTTATTAACTGAGAAGTCAGGTGTTGAAATAGTTTTAAATCTTGTTATTCTGTTCTCTGCTGGTGCAATGTGGGAAGATTCTCACTTGTTAATTATATTGTGTCTAAAAAAGTGGAAAAATTCAATTGAAAGAAATAAAATAAACTCTATCAGGCCTTCACTGCATGTAAACGTATGCCCACAAAGAAATATGGTGGCTGCTATGATAAACCAGTTTTGTCCTAGTATATAGCACCACAGTCACAAATTATTATGACAGAATTATTTCCCATTTTTAGAGACTATTTTCTAATGTGAATAAATTTTTTTATAGTCTACTATCCTCACTCGCTATCATATAATTATTACTCAAACCTGTCTATCCAGATATTTTCTAGAAAATCATAACCAACCTGGTTCTTGTCATTGCAGAGCGCAAATTTCCAAAATAATGTACTGATACCAGTTAAAGTACAATTCAGAAATGGTGGTCTGGAAGTTATATATGGTTGCAATATATATACGTATTTGCAACCATATATAATAGATCCCCTTGTTTGCCTATTATAAGAATGTTAAAGTATCTATAAGGGCCTGGCAATTAAGTTTGCAAACTTGGCACATGCACTTGCATGAGCACTGTACAAACAGTTTGGTAAGGTTTCATAACCTTGGTGTATCAGTGCCTTTCAGCTGTATTTGTGATGGTATACAGCAGTGTTTTGCTGAATAACATTCATTATAGTTGTGTATTTTTATGTGCCATCACAAGAGTGTCAGAAGTTGAATTAGAGGAATAAATAAACATTTAATTTCTTGTTAAACTAAGCAGGAGTGGAAGTAAAGTAAGATACATGTTAGTTCAAGTTACTAGGGATAGTGCCATGAAGAAAACATGGCATAAAACACTTTTCTGAGGGGTGAGAAAGCATCACCAATGAAGGGAGGTCAGGGCAGCTAGTATTAAGCAAAATTGACAAGAACATTGCAAAAAATTCATCAAATATGGCATCATAACCATTGGCTGACTATGAGAAGCACATTAAACCAAGTAAAAATCAATAGAGAAATAGGAAGATCGTAACTGAAAATCTTGGCATAAGAAAGGTGTGGGCAAACATGGTTTCAAAGGAGCTCATGAATGAACCAAAGGAAAAGACTATTGAAATTTTCCAAGGTGTTTGGAGAGGCAAGATAATGTTTTGGGCTATGTTACCACTGGTGATGAAACATGGGTATAACAATATGACCCTAAAACAAAGCATCAAAGTCATATAAGCCCCAATAAAGAGTCAAAACAATATTGTTATCCTTCTTTGATATTAAGAAGGCTTGCTCATTATGAATTTGTACCACCTTGACAAAGACTTAACCAAGTTTACTATTTGGAATTGCTGAAAAGGCTGCATGAAAAAGTTAGATGAAGACAATCTGAACTTCTTGCCTATAACTCATGACACTTGCCTCATGACAATGCACCAGCTCACACACCACTGTCAATGAGGGAGTTTTCAGCCAATAAACAAATAACTGTTTGGGAACACGCTCCCTGCTCAAGTGTTTGTCTGACCCTAGTGACTTTTTCTTTCCCTGAAGATAAAGGAAATATTGAAAGGAAAATATTTTGATGACATTCAGGGTATCAAGGATAATATGCTGAAGCTCTGATGGCCATTACAGAAAGAGTTGCAAAATTGCTTTAAAGGGTGGACTAGGTGCTAGCATCAGTGCATAGGTGCCCAAAAGGGAGTACTTCACGGTGGAGATAGAGATATTCAGCAATGATGTAATACTTTTTCTAGGATGAGTTTGCAAACTTAATTTTCAGACCTTGTATTTCAAATCATCAGCCATTCCTAAAATTTATAATGAGGTTTTGTTGTGATAAACTGTGGGATCATAAGTAATATTTCATAAAATTGATTATTCAAAGATGTTAGAGATACAGAGTCTTACCCTCATTTAAATACCCAGTTGTATTTAATATAAATATTAAATTATATATATAATGTAATAAATATATATGTACATATATTTTTGCTATAAATTTTAACCACCAAAAAGATGCTTCTAAAATTCCTATTCTGACATTTGTTCATCACATTAAACTTGAGTATCACTGTGCAAACAGAAAGTTCCAAAAAATATATATACACATTTTAAGAAAAGAAAAAAAACTGTTAAAATTGTAATACTCACATCATGTTTGACTTCTGTAATTACAAGAGGTGATCAACCATCACTTGCATTCATTGTTATTGGCATGCATTGACTGTTACAATTTTGTTTTTTGAGGATATAAAAGTATAAGTTTACCTTATTTTAGAGAGGGATGAGGGTAGGGGAAGAAATGAGAAAGAGGGAGAAAAGAGAGCAGCACAAAGGGAGTAAGAAGAGTTTTACAATTTTAATACAAACTTTTCCTTTCCTAAATTGTACATGTATTTTTTTTTTGTACTGCCTGTATTTATCACAGTAGTGTATCACCTTAAACTTCTTCATTTCCAGATTATAATGTTTTTGAGAATCTTTTGGAAAGTACAAAAGTACTTAAACATTTTACTTGGAGGCTTATTTAAGTGAAAGGTGAAATGAGACTATTAATTCTTATATCACAGGTCAGCAAAGTGGAACATCTAAGATGAAAAATTTAACACCATGTAAATAATTATGGTTCAGTAGACATTTTAATAAAAAAGAATGAGAACAAGAAAGCACTACTTTACTATAAGGTATAACAATCTTTAGAAAATATTTAAGAATCAGATAGAAATAAATTCAATAACAATATAAGAAATAGCCATTTGGGAATTAAGTGAGGGAGAAATGGCAGGGACAAGAAAGCTGGTGATCAGTTTGCAGCTGAGCTGCTGTTGCTGAGTGTTAGTGACTCCAGTCATCAATAAGGCAGACTATTTGGTGCATGCCTGAAATAGAGGCCTGGTACAATCAAGACAAACAAGACATCCATCATGTTTTCAATACCCAGAGACTCTGGGCTGTAAGTTACCTCTGTCTCAAACTGCAAGGATAAAAGACTTAACAGCCCTGGGAGAAAATATTGCCACACGTGGAAATAGTTCAGAAAAAAGACTTCCCTTGCTTGGAGGCATTGGCAGAATGCTTGCAACTTGGGCAGATGAGGAGCAAAGAAAAGGAAAAGAAGTCTTAAAAATAGAAAGAGTATCAAGATGAAAAGAATTCAGGGTAATGTATTAGAGAACACAGAGGGTTTGTGTTCTGATAAAAAGCGTGAACTCTGCCCGGCAACCCTGACCTGCTAACACTGTCTGCCTACCAATCCCAGGCTTATGAATTAGTTCATAGACAGTGGAACATGAGGGAAGATTTTCATGAGATTTCTTTTACTTGCCATGCTAAGACATTAGAAAATTTCATAGATGAAATGCATTTCAAGTTAAGGATTATTAACTGAGTCAAATTATAATTTATATTTTTCTCTCTTAAGTATGGCCCCTCATCCACGAGTTATTTGATCATCATCTCCCAACATCCATTTCAGATATTAAAATTTTTTTCAGATAAAAATTATTTATTTAACAGTGAGATATTTCTAAGTGCCAGAGACTGTACCAGCCCCTGGGTAGCAATGAGTGACTTAAAGAAACATGAGGCCTATTTTATTGACGTTTTGTGAGCATGCAAGATATTAATTTACCCAATAATTATAAAATAATGTAACTAGAAATTCTAGTTTATTGAAGCAATGGGTAAGGAGAGATGAGAGTGAAAGCAGAGAGACCTGATCATGTCAGGACACATGGCTTTAAGTGAAGGAACTGGGACATGAGGAGCGAAACTGGTAAAGGGATGAAGTGGGGGGAAAGTCTAGGCAGACAGAAGAGCAGGCTAAATACCCTGGGACTAGAAGGAACGAGCTGGGTAGAATCTAATGTAGATTATACTGGTCGGAAGAAGAATATTTGCACATGAGAATGGACATCATCCATCAAGCTCATGGCCTTGAAGTCTAAAGTCTTTGAACATTATCCAATAACTGATAGATGGTTTTAAGCAGGAATATTACATGCTAAGTAAGGCTTCATTTGATGAAGCCATTGTGACTTCAAAAGCAAAAGGGTTGGATAAAGAGGGCTTGGGATGAGATTGGGGTATAAACAACATTGTCAGTAAGAACACATAGTAGGCTGCCATGGTTGTATTATACTTTCAGCTATCCACAACCATTTCCTTCTTTCCCCAAGCTCTGGACATTGAGGACCCGTGTTTTCCTGTGGTAGCCTCTTGTATTCTTTTTTATATGCTTTCTGTCTGAGGGTGCACTCCTCAGTCTTATGGTTTTATTTCTCCCCAATTCTTATATCCATCTTAGGCTCAACAGTTGATCCACTGAATGCCACTTCATGTTTTAAAATTTAATCTGCCCAATTGACTTCCTAACCTGAAACCTCCCAAAGCCGCTCTTTCTAAAGTCTCTCTTCACTTTAGTAATGGAGAACTGTATTGGCCTAACTGCTCAGCCCATACTGGGGATAGAATGCTTGATGAATCCCATTCTCAAAACCTGCATCAAATCCATCAGCCACTCTCATTCTTAATAAATGCACAACCCAACTCTGTTTTGTTCTCTTCCTAACAGCCCTGTAAAAGTCACTAATTTCCCCAACTTCAATTATTTTGATAGCTTCTTAAATAATCTCAATTTTTCTACCCTGCACCACTAAATCTATCTCCATAAGAAGATTATAGGTTATCTGACCGCAGATGTTTTCTCAAAACTTTCCGGTACTTATATACTTGTAATACTCAAGAGATACACATAACAAAAGGTTCATACAAGTCAAATGTTTGTAGAAGTCAAATGTCACCTGAGTATTACAAATTTAATATAATTTTCCTTTCTTAAAATGTGTAGACGTTTGGGCGGCACCTGTGGCTCAAAAGAGTAGGACGCTTGCCCCATATGCCATATGCCGGTGGTGGGTTCAAACCTAGCCCTGGCCAAAAACTGCCAAAACAAAAATGTGTAGACATTTTTGGCACCTTCTGTATATATACACATATGTCTCTCTGTGTGTGCATGTGCTATACATTATGTAATCCACCATTCTTACCTTTGGTAGGTTATATTTTTCAAACGTGGCTGCAATAATTATCATTCCACGAGTTCTTCAGCAATGCACTCTTGTACAACTGCATTAAGAGATTAGCTTCACCTCTCTATTCTTTTGACCCTGAGAAGTTCTTGGACTGCTTTGACCTATAGAATAAAACAGAAATGTTGATGTGCCAGTTCTAGGCAGATTCTTTAATTTGGCAACATTCTCTTCCAGTTTCTTGGAATACTCAGTTTTGAAACTCAATCTTGGGACATTTTTCCAAGCTTCATACTAAAAGAAGCTCGAGACATAAACAAGCCACACATGACTTATTTGGCTGCACTAAATAGGGATCCAACAGATAGCCCACACCAACCCAGTCAGGTAACATGGATAAAGCCCCACTGAACTTTCAGATGGCAATAGGCCCAGCTGACATCTGACTATAACCTTTTTTAAATAAAAAATTATAAGCAAGAACATCACTCCTAGTTGAGTCAGCCCACAATCCTAGAGGAGTTAATAATAAATTATTTCAGGTGATTTATTGACGAATCATAACATTGGCCAACAGAACCCCAATTTCTAAAGTGTGTCAATGTACCATGATTTCATCTCCTATGACTTTTGTTCTTATTCATGCCATGCCAATCATGTTGCTCTTTTTAACATTCCTTACACATGCCAAGCACATACTCCTATTTCAGGGCCTTTGAATTTGCTCTTCTCTCTAATTACAAGCTCTTTCTTGAGACAGTTATTGGCATGGCTGACTTCACCAGGCCCTTTGATGATCTGATCAGAAGTCACTGTGGTAAAAATGTTTCTACACCAACCTTAAAAAAGTAAATAATAGATTCATCTATCACTAGAACTCCCTTTTCTTCATAATTTTATTTAGACTTCTTTTTGTATAGCTTTATTGGAGTATATTTGACAAATGAAAATTGCATAGATTTGATGTTTCGATATATGCAAATATTGTGAAATAATTACCCACACTCAAGTGAATTAATATGCTCATCATCTTACATAGTTACCTCTTACGTGTGTGTGGGGGGGTGAAAATACTTAAGATTCCTCTCTCAGGAAGCTTCGAGTATATAATACAGTATTATCAACTATAGTTATCATGTTGGATATTATATCTCCAAAGCTTATTCAGCCTGAATAACTAAAATTATGTACCCTTTGACAATATCTGCCCATTTTCTACACTGCCAAGGTTTATTCTTCTTCATAGCACTTGTTATCATAGATCACATTATGCTTCTACTTGTTCTTGTTTTTTTTTTTATGTATATGTTCTTAATGTAAGTGCTCTGAAGTTGGGAGCATGTTTTAAGAAAGTTTACTATTTAACTCAAACCTCTACAAATATAGCTGGCATCTCAATATCTTTTGGACTGAATTAATGGCATAGTCATAGCAGGTAGTTGTAATGTAATGGCACCTGAAAGAACAAACAAAAGCACAGCTTTGGACTCAGAAAGAGTCTATTTTATAGGAAAGAGAGGGAAAGAAGAAATGTCAGTACTATGCATAGGCCAGTAGCTTCCCAGGAGGCCTGCCTCAAAGTATTCAGGGGACAAACGGAAGAAAACAACAACAACAACAAAACCCTAGGTGACTCTGAAACAGTCTGGTGTAACTGGATATTGGGTGGAAGATACCAGGGAGCTTTCAAACAGATGGAGGAGGTGCCAAAAATTTCATAAAATTCCATTTTGAATGGGGAAGCCATTACATTCAGAGACTGCACAAAACAAATCATTTCTATGGATAGAATCAAACCCACTATCCAACGCACAAAAGACTTGATTCACTTTCTGGTTCCTCCAATGTCAGAAAATTAGTCAAAACCAAAATCGATTTGCTGAGACCTGGCTTTAACTCAAAACCCACAAGTTTTGGCTCTGTAGTTGTAGCTATATTCACCGTGTTGCTAGGAAATTAAGGGGGGAACAAAAAGTCCTGCAAGACCCTACCAAGGTTCTGTCCCTCACTTCCTTTACAAAGACCAAAGAGTCTTCATCCTTTTGTTGTTATTGTTTTTTTGTTCAGTACACATTGTGTTCTTAGGCTTAGAGAACCCCTTTTTCTTGAAAAACCAAACCAGATGTCCCTGAAAGGTGTTACTTTAGATTTGGGGTTTTTTTGTTTCTTTGCTTTCTATTTCTTGTCAGAATGGTGCTTTGGAATGTTTGGATTTCTGGGAATTTTGAAAGAAAAGCAAAATACAAAGTATGCAATATAAAATAGTTTACGCATTATTACCAAGGGTAGTCCTTATTGGTCACATTTCATAAATGGTTTATTGCCTGCCACAAGCTTTTAAGATTGCTGTGATATCTGAGGACTTTAGTTCGAAATTTAACTAAGACACAAAGATTCAGAAGAAATGTCTGCAGTGATGGCTCTTGGTCACATTCTTTCCATATAAAATAAACTCATACTTTTTAGTGACACTGGTCTGTAATGAGCACTTATTATAGTCAATGATTTTTGTTGCTGAGACTGGTAGTAATCAAGGTCTCAAGAACAAAATAGAATGGAGGTAACATGGATTTGGTGATTACATAGACCTGAACTCGCAGCCCAGATCCACCATTTACTCCCTGTATATCTTTGTAGTGTTACTTAACTTGCAGCTTCCTCATTTGTAAAACGGAGAGATACCTTTGTATAACTCCAGGGTTATTAAGATTAATGACAACTTGTCAAAGGCTTAGTCTAGTACTTGCCAAATAGAGCTATTATTATTCTTAAAAATCAATTTTGTTTCTCTATACTATTCATGCTTATGATTCCAAATAACCATCTATACTTATATTCCACTACAATTCCTTGTTTGTTTCTTAAAGCCTTCATAGAATTGCTTTTATATGCAAGGACGTGGAAATCTACATTCCAATGAGAATCAGTGAGGCATAAGAGGCAATAGGTTTGTGCTAAGAAATGAAGGTCATGGAGTCTTCTTTTAGCACAGATTTAGGAGAAGCGGCGTTAAGCCAGAAAGAACTCCACTGGTCTCTCCTCTGCTTTGGGCTCAGAGGCAGGCAGGCTTATAATAAGGGAGCATGTGCACCACAGGATCGGGTTGGCAAGCAAGCGTTTGCTATTTCTGAAGCATATATGTTGCTTTCTGTTTCTAATATGCCAGAGGCCCTTCTCATTGCCAAAAATTCTCCTTTGTCGAGCTCCATAGGAAACTGATGTAGTCCATGCTCAAAAAGCATCCAATAAAAAGCTGCAAAGCTGCCGTTCACTTCACATCTCCACTGGGGAGGAAAAATAGTTGCAGGATATCAGGCCAGTCTTAAAAAGCTATGCTTATGGTGTGAAGAATTCAGGTTTTAAAATACCCTGTAGGCATGGCAGTTCTGGGAGGGAAGGGGGTTGCTAGGGAAGGAAGGCTATGGGCTTCACCTTGTTTTTCTAATCCCTTTATATTTCTCCTGAAAGGTAATACCAGGCTGTTGTTAGCTCTTCTGGCAGGGTGTGGGTTTCCTTTAGTGATTTCGTATCTGTCATCCCATCCCAGGAAATAAGAGCAGATAGGTTTCCTTTGGTAAAACAAAACAAAACAAAACAAAAACCAGAGACCCATCCATTTTTACTATCCCACTTGCAAAATCCTTGAATGCAAGGAACTCCAAGAAATTATGAGAGCTTTACTACGAAAGAAAGTGGGGTTTGTGAGCCAGATCTGAGGAAAGCACTATATAAAAGTTTATAAATTGCTTAGGTGGACATATTTTGTGTTAACTAGGGCAGAAGAAAATCTGATACAGTAAAACTACCCCATAGTTCTGAGATTTAAATGAGATTGAAATTTATATTTCTCTTTTTAAAAATTTATTTATTTTTTAGAGACAGAGTCTTACCTTCTCACCCTCGGTAGAGTACTGTGGCATCACAGCTCACAGCAACCTCCAGCTCTTGGGCTTAGGTGATTCTCTTGCCTAAGCCTCCTGAGTAGCTGGGACCACAGGTGCCTGCCACAACGCCCAGCTATTTTTTGTTGCAGTTTGGCTGGGGCCAGGGTTTAACCCACCAACCTCGGTATATGGGGCTGGTGCCCTACTTACTGAGACACAAGCACTGCCCCTATATTTCTCATTTTTATAAGAGTCCCCAGGTGAATAGGTGACAATGGCAGAGACCCATACCCTCTGTCTTCCTCTTTTGGTGTTGCCCAATGTGTCATACATGCATCTGTGACTGAAGGTAGAAGTGCTCATGATTGGCTTCCAATAACAGAGCATGGGGAAGGAAATACCAGAGCAAACGTTTATGTTATAAAACTATGAGGTTACCTTCATCACTTTCACTCATACCCCAATATTCCTAAAACTATTCAAATTTCCTTAGCAAGATCTCATGGAGTCTAGGAAATAAAGTCGCTGGTGAACAGCCACATGCTCAATTATCTCTTGATAAGGGGATGGGAGATAATGTTGGATTATTAAAAGGAAAATGATGAGAATGGATATTGTGGAATGTGCGACAGTTCTTGCAGTTCTGGAAGATTATGCTAGAAATTTGCTCTAGGAAATTTGTTTGTAGTCTAAAATTATTTAGTTGTAGAATATCAAGTTGTGTTAGTCTGAAATATTCAAGGAGGCAAATTTGGGATTAATGGCCTGACAGACTGTTAGGTTTGATAGGGTTGTTACCAGGTTTCTTTTTACACACACACATGCACACAGAGAGAGAAAGGGAAGAAAGATTTATTCTAGTGAATTAAAGAAAAATAATGAATACAGGTAAATTTTCCATGAGATTTTAAACAAATTTTTAATAGACATAAATTTAAAAGTAGACATCTCCCTGATGTACGTATTATATGCAACCCCAATCTTACGAAGGAGAATAGGTACCCAGAAATAAAACAGGAAAAGATTGTGATACCCTTAACATACTATACTCAACGGTAATTTCAACAAATGAGAACAGTTGTCAAAAGAAAAGAAGAAAAGACATGAAACCCTGTGACTTTGCCAAACTGAGAACTAGATGCTAAAATGATGAGGGAAACAAAACTAGGCGGCTTTCCCCCTAATGCACAAAAGTTATAATTGTATCCAGTCCGATCAAACAGTTCTGTCCCCAGCTTTTGTCAACAGCTCTTTCTCACTTGCATTGGGAGACCTGCCAGCTTGCGTCACTGAAGGGAACAGGCATGTGCTATGCTGCCTCGCTCCCTGGAGAGCTTACATGGCTCAGGAAAGCAGCTCTGTGAAAATGCTAAGACGAGGCTTGACGTGCTGACGGAGAGGTGCTCATGAGCTGTAGTGTGCAAAGAATTTCAAATGGCATATGACTCTTCAGTTCCATCAAAAATACAAAGGGACCGATGAGACTAACTTCAAGCCAGTAAAACATCATCAAAAACGTGGAACACAGTTAACAAGGTGGCAAGCTTATTGATCTGGCCATCTTATTGAAATCTGAAAGGAGAAGAATGCTAGCACCCCCATGGATAGTGGTGTTTACCTATATGTGTACCTATATGAACAACTTCTGGAGTAGACAAACTACCTGATCTCAAATATGAAAACAAAAACAGCAGCAAGCTCAGGAATAGTAACTACAAAAAAGGGAAAATGCTTGATAATGTTCGTATATTTGGAAAAATTATTTCTATGTGTGATTAGGAGAATATAAACAAAGCATTTTGAAATAAAAGCAGAGAAGCAGTTGCTGTGGGCAGGTAGGTGGGATGCAAGGAAAGGAGAAAAAAGGAAAGAGAAGAGAGGGAGGGAGGGAGGGAGAAAGAACGAAATGAAGGAAGGAAGGAAGGGAAGGAGGGAGGAAAGAAGATAGCATAAGAGAGGAAACCTAAAACATAAAATAAACATTAACATCTTTGGAGACAATGAGCGGACAGAACATTTAATAATTTCACTCTTGATACATAGGAAATTTTTTTTAATGTGAAAAAATAATAGAAAAATGATAAAGAAGTTTATAGACATTTAATCTAAGAAGGAGGTGATAGAAATTCTATATAACAATTTTGAATTTTTGATGGAAGAAACTATGAGTAATAGGAATGAAGCAATTATCACAAACAACAGCAAACACACATGCAAATTATTTACCATTTGCTGAGTATCATAGTCTGTTCCTTCTGTTATAACAATACATCTGAGATTCGGCAGTTTATGGAGAACATTAAATGTATTTCTTTCTTTTTTTTTTTTTTTTGCTGTTTTTAGCCGAGGCTGAGTTAGAACCCCCCACCTCCAGCATATGGGGCTGTCTCCCTACTCCTTTGAGCCACAGGCACCGCCTCATAAATTTATTTCTTCTTGTTTTGGAGCCTCGGATAGTTGGATGAAGGCGCTGACAAATTTCGTGCCTTACGGAGGCTGTTCCATCACTGACTTCTTCTAGTGGAGACATCTTCTCATGGCCAAAAGGATGGCAAGGCAAAGAGGACAAATGTTTTGTCTTCCCATGGCAGGAGAGAGGGAAGGAGGCCAAACTCACATCCTCAAACTCCTTGATAAGGCACTAATCCCATCCATGAGGACAGAGCCATAATGACTTAATCAACTTCTAAAGACTCCACATCTTAATACTGTTCCATTGGACATTGTGTTTCAGCATGAATTTTGGAAGGACCACAACCATTCAAACTACGACACTAAGCAACTACCATTATGTCATTGAATCCCCAGGACAATCCTGTTAAATACATTCTTAGCACTACAGAACAATGAGAGGAAGTTTGAAGACATTTTGAATAACCGATCACAGGGTTAGTAAGTGGCAGACCCTGAACACTGCCCTGTCCACTTCAAGAGGTGACAGACTTCATATCTCCATTCATGGACCTGAAGAAAAATCTGAGTCTGACATTTGAAAGTGTTTTATGTGTTCCTGTGGGAAAAAAATTAGAAAGCCTTTCACATTCTAGATATATTCTGGGGATATAAATATTTGAGTTTTGACAAGTACAATAAAAAAAAAATCCTGAAGGCATCTATAAAGGAAAAGATGGGTTAGCTACAAAGGAAATGATCCTGGTTTCCGAAGCCTATTTCCTGACATGAAGCACAAGAAGATGCTGATATTTTGAGGGGGAAAGTTTAGGATCTAAGAGGTCTATGCCTGAACAAGTTGTCATTCATATGTTAAGACGTCAGAAAAAAAAAAATAGTAGGTTACACAAGGACTCTGGAAATACTATCTCCTTTGTAAGAAGATTATTTAAAGAGCTAATCTAACTGACAAAATGTCACACAAAATAAAGTATCTGAGTAATAAAGCTGTTGTGGTAGATTTAAACATAAAACAATGGATTCAAACTTGAGTTCATGTAAAGCTACCTCTCCCACTTAACGGCCAGTAGAATGCAGGTAACCTGCTTTGGCTTTGATACCTGTTTCTGATACTTCTTGGTCAATATTTTCATGCTTTCTCTTTCTATATGATGGCAGGTCAGCATCAGGTTCGAAATAAGAACTTAATAAACATATTTTTGATAGATTATTTATTATCTCAGTGCATTTCCCTACCGGCGGACTTGGATCTGAAAAAAAAAATGTATTTCCTTTCACGCTTTGAATGTGTGTAAGTAGTTATCTTCCATATGCATTATTTATCAAGTACAGTTTCAAATCATCAGGATACCTTCCTTCATATGGAAGCTTTGAAATGCTGTTTGGTTGATATATAATAAGAGTCCTTGAAATCAATGGACTAGACCTCTAGAAGCTACCCTCTCTTAAAAACAATGATCTTTGACTTTGATTTGAAAGTTTTTAAATCTTCAGGGGCTCTCCAGTAGTTCTTCCTGATCATGTTCATCACATCTGCCATAAGAGGTACCCAATATTTGGTGAGAAGTGGTAGTGGGTGGGAGGAGGCTGAAATGGAGGAAGATTAAACAACATATATACAGTATAAGGTAAAAATGTGTATAGGTGCGTGTAAAATCATGCTTTTTGGTATTGGATATGAGAACTGGAATGGTCCCATGTCACTCCAGATTCCATAAGAACAATGAACCTTTCTAAAGGTCTCTAGCTAAATCCATCAGGTTCTGTCATTCTCTAGAATGCAGAAGATATCTCAACATTAAGGTAGTAGGGAATAGTTTGGCCTTGGGTGAGGGAGTCTATAATAGAGTAAGTGACACTGAAAATTAAAAGTAAGTGTGAAAGTAATTGTATAGTTATATATGAAATAATATATATACACATACAGGGTACAAAAATGTATACTCATTTTAGGAAAAAAAAAAAAAACTACATTAAAATGGCAATACTCTCTATATACTTAATGCCAAAGATAAATTCAAGTCACATTGAACACCTCTTGTAATTGTAGAAGTCAAATGTGACTTGAGTATTACAAATTTAATACAGTTTTTTCCTTTCTTAAAATGTATATGTTTTGGCACTCTCTGTATATGTGGGTTATAAACCTACTGGGAAATAATCTCAAAGATTTCATGTAGCATATAAAATTTGAGAGTTAAACTTAATAAAGCTGTTATAATCTAATTCCATCATTAACTATTATATTAATTTAGATCTACAATTAGAAAGGTATTAGCTTAAGAAAGTAAACGAATTACAGTATATTAAAAAGGATAACTTTAGCTATTAGAGATGTATAGATGTATTGAAAGGAAGTTTTGACTAGTTTTCAAAATAACATTTTATCTTTCATGTAACCTACAGATAACAAAACATAATTTCTCTTAAGAAAGTCATAAAAGTGGGTGGCACCTGTGGCTCAAAGGAGTAGGGTGCCAGCCACATATACTAGAGGTGGTGGGTTCAAACCTGGCCCTGGCTGAAAACTTAAAAAAAAAAAATTCATAATAGTAATAAAGTGTGATATATGTATACCATGGAATACTATGCAGCCTTATAAAAGATGGAGACTTTACCTCTTTTATGTTTACTTGGAGGGTCCTGGAACATATTCTCCTGAGTAAAGTATCTCAAGAATGGAGGAAAAATTATCCAATGTCCTCAGTACTTCTATGAAACCAACTTATATTTACTCACACTTTCTTATGAAAGAAAGAACACAACTATAGTCCAGGATGAGGGAGAGAAATGGAGTTGGAAGGGAGGGGTAGGAGGAAGGTTTGATAGAGGGAGAGTAAATGGTGAGACCACACCTATGGAGCATATTGCAAGGGTGCAAGTCGAATCTGTCAAGTGTAGAACATAAATTTCTTAACACAATAATCAAGTAAATAAGGCAAATGCCATATTAATTTGCTTGATGTAAGCGTGTGTCAAATTGTATTTAAAAAATCAACATACTGTACTCCACATATACATAAATGTATTCATGATCTGTGAATATGACTTAATTAAAAAAAATTAAAAGCTTCCAAAATAAAAAAAAAAGTCATAAAAGAAAGAAGTGGAAAATAGTATAAAATGACAAAAATGATTGCCAAAACATTGATAAATATTGAACAATAAATATAAATGGGGTAACAAGGTTGAACTTTGTGGCTGAAAAATAGCAAGGTCCTTGATTTTTTAGAAAAGTCAAGTAGGTGGGGTTGGGGATGAGGGGATGGGTAAATTCACGCCTGCTGGGTGTAATGCACACTGAGTAGGCGATGGTCACGTTTATAACTTTGACTCAAATGGCCAAAAAGCAACTTCTGCAACCAATTTGCAACCCTGTAATTTTCTGAAATAATATTAAAGAAAAATATCCCCACAATTTTATGGTGTAGAAAATAGTTTATAGCAAAGAATCACCATTTCCCTTCAAACTTAGGTAATATTAACAAGGCCAGGCACAGACTTTTCAGCTCTCCCTTGTATCATAGATAATTAGTTGAACTATTTGTCCTCCCCAAACTACCTAGACACAGATATGAACATTTTCTGGTTTTCTAAGTGGAAGCTCCTGATTGAAACAATCCCAACTACAAAATCACCCCCACCTACGACTTGTCTAATATGAAAGCTTAAGGCAAACTACCCTCTGAGACATTCTGATCTTTGGATCTGGGGTTCTATTAAAATTGCAGGAGCCTGAGGAAGATCAATTTCCCTAACTGTGTTTTGCCTTAGTTTGGTACCATAAAACAGAACAGGACTGAAACCCACCCCTGGGCTCCCATTCCCTCCACGTACCATAGAACAGGACAGAACTGAAACTCACCCCTGGGCTCCCATTCCCTCCATGTACCATAGAACAGGACAGGACTGAAACTCACCCCTGGGCTCCCATTCCCTCCATGTATCATAAACCAGGACAGGACTGAAACCCACCTGTGGGCTCCCATTCCCTCCACTCAGCTACCAAGGCCTCTCTCAGGTCGACTGTGCCCTGTAATCCTGGCTTCTTTTGGAAAATGCTGTCCCTGACCCCTGTGCTACGGTCACCACCATTGAAACACAGTAAACATTAGATTTGATTCTTTGTGTCAGTGCTCTTCTGGTTTTGTCTTGTTGCCAGATTTTATTTACCCTTATTACTGAGGGAAACTCCAATTCACTTCCCAACCCCCTTCAAAATCTCTATGCTTTGCCACAACAGCAACAATTCCATTCATTACCTTCATTTGTTCTAATTGACTGTGTCTCTCTTTACCAGTCAACTCTTTTTTCCTTCACCTGAAGCAAACTTACGTCCTTTCCTCACCCAAGCACCCTAGTGAATAACAACCCTAGCCCTTGCTCTTACCAAGAGTTCCTCCTTATTTAGTAGTTTTCCTTGTTCATTTCCAGCTCCTCTCCCTTCTTGTTACCCTATGCTGGATCCATAAACTTCCCCTACTTCCCAGTTTCCCTCTTAACCCACAGTATTGGCCCTTTTCCATGAGTACTGAAAAACCAATGACCTGAGCTCTCACTTGAACAAGTACACTGTAAACTTTGTCACACTCAGATTTACAGAGAATTGTCAAAAATGATGAAGATCTCTGTCTTTAGACAGAGGAAGAATTTAGTTAATAGGCAAGAACTTAGTAATCATTTCAAACTGGATCAAGACATATTCTCCCGGCTCCCTGATTTATAGCCGCTTGTGCAGCTGCTAGTGGGCCTAGGAAAAGGACTGACGAGAAATCCGAAGACCTCTGAGGATTACCATAGGAGAAACAAAAACTTAGTGGACAAAGATGCAACTATCAAATGACAAAGTGGTAAATCCAATTCTTATTATAGATACAGATCCGGATATGTTTGAAAGGATTACCATCCTGTTGCTCTTGGTGACTGAATTACCTCTGCTGTTGGTGTTCTGTTGAGAGCTTACAATAAAAATTGTAATAAAAATTGTAATGTTATTCGAAAACATAATGTAAATTGGCAAAGGACTTCTTTCTCTGAAATATAGACAGTAGCTCAAAACCATGAAGACTCCTCATTGCGGAAAAAACCAAATCAACACAATGCAAACTCATGATTTGATAACTGAAAACATCAGAAGGAAATATGTGGAGGCAATCTTCTCCCTAAACAAACAAACAAACAAAAACCCTTTTTGTAGGGACACTTCAGATGTTGCAAAAGAAAGGGACATAGAAAGGAAGGAAAAATTCAGCAATCACCTCTCCAGTGATTTTCCTTTTTGCAGTCGTTCCCCCTGGACCAAAACAAATTCCCAATGCACAAGAAGAAAGACTTGTCCCATAAGTGGCTGGATAACCCTGCATCTTCCTAGTAGACACAAGGCAACACATTCCTCTTATTCTTCCCCAACCCTCTTGGCATAGAAAACCATATAGTGGTGGAACTCTATAGTTGACCTTCTTCATGATTTCAGTTCATGTAAACATCCTTTTTCACTAGGACCTCCTACTAACCTGCATAGCTCCAGCAAACCTGGGAAAATTTTACTTTCTTATTAGAATATCAATATTCTTTTCTCTCCTTAATGGCTCTCGACACACCTATGCTCCTTTGCACTTGAATGGTTCACAATTGCCCTAAGATAACACTTAACTCCTGTTGCCAACATTTTAGCAGTAACAAATGTGATTCATGACAACTGAAAGGATACACTTAAAAAGGAAACATGAGTCCCTAACCCTTTAGGATCATTACCTAAGGAATTAGTAGGTATATCTCAAAGATAAGGAAATTCATTAGCTGACAAGTGTAGTAAGGCAATTTCTTCAAAGCAAGCTTCCCCATCCTCCTTTAGGCCAGAAACTCAACTGAAGCAAATTAAGAGATAATAATTCCTAGCACCTGAGGCTGAAAACACTAATTGGAAACCAGCTGGATTTTTTTTTTTTTTAAATTCCAATAGTCTTTGAAGACAACAATCTCCTGATCTCTTATCTGTCCTTCTTCTGAAATACAATCCATCTTCATATTATACATCATGGCACAGAAATTCTTGAATATCTTCTTCACAGATACTGGTGGAGATGCTTCAACAGTCGTTCTAAGAATCTCAACTTGCCCCATTTGCCAGAAACAATCCTGCAAAAAATATAAAGATAGGCAAGGACCAGAGCCTTTTTATATGAATGAGTAGGCTATGGCCACCATTTGAAACTCAACCTACAATAAACATAAAATCACTACTGCTATCTTTTTGTGTATTTATATATGTGAGTATGTATAATGTCATCATACCTTAAGATAATATTATCTAATTAGATTATAAAATCTGCTGAAGGACTTCTATTCTAATTGGATTAGAGATAAGTACCTTAAATGAATGTTCTTAAAATTCTCAAAAATTAAAGAAATTGAACTTCTAATACTTTAAATGTGTACAAAGAAAGTATTCTTAAAGAAACTATTATCGTAATTAAAATGTTTCCAGAATTCGAGTTCACGTATTTTTGGTAAGTCTCTGGCAACAATACTCATTAATACTCATTAAATATTGTTTTTATTTTAAAAACAGTGGTGTCTTCTAAGTTATTAGTTAACAAATGTATTTTATTCTACTAAAGCTGGTTCCCACTAGGCTTATACAGGTTTGCTAATCAAATGAACTACAGTAGTATTACAAATCATAAAATACTAAGATGACAAAAAAATGTAAATATGTGATTAACCAAATTGAATCAAACTTTTGTTCAATAGTAATTCTGGTTTGTAATTTGTCATTCAGTTTGAAAATAGTTTCCAAGGCATTTAGGTATCTTAAAACCTGAGGCTTATGCTAATTAAGTTAATTAATGGGAAGTCATTCAACACCTAGATTATTTCTAGTAAAATTGAATACTGAAGTGTGATTTACATTTATCTTTTTTTTTCTCTTATATATATGGTATGGGGAGATTGTATATATCTGGAGAAATTTGGAGGAAGGATGTGGCTGTAAAAAGTTGTAAGATGTGTATTTAAAAGCTCTCCTACTTTGTTACAAAATGCTGGTGTATGAAAAATAGTTCATAATTACCCAACTTACAGTTTTACTGGGAACTAGAAGTTACTGTTATGGAAGTTATAATCAATGTAAAAAAAAAAAACCGAATGAACTAGGAAACTTCATGGAAGAGAGAAACAATTTTATATGCAAAATATATAGAAAATGTTTTTGTAAATGAAAAAGAGGACAGATGGCTTTGTTCTGAAATAAAATGATGTATGTTTTTTTCAGAAGGAGAAGAGGAAAATATGAAAACCTGAATGGATATAGAAAGTTATAGAAGGTTCATGGAAAGGGGGTTTCATTAGTCATGGTCAGAGCAAAGATTTGATGGATTTATTTAAGGTTGCTTAAAAAGAGCTATGGTATTAAAATTATGTTAATACAAAATTAGATTTGATTTTCTCTCTGTAAAAATGACCAAATTTGCATGGATTATT
>CAUYQV010109049.1:0-10102 GCA_963574575.1 Galagoides demidoff
ACTCATGGCCTGTGAGGAAAGAGCTGGAAGAAAGGCCAGACTGCAGAATGAGCAGGTGCTAGCTTGTGGGAGACTTTAAAGATGATGACTCTTGGGCTGAGTGTAGTGGCTAATGCCTGTAATCCCTGCACTTTGGGAGGCTGAGGCAGGAGGATTGCTTGAGCCCAAGAGTTTGAGACCAGCCTGGGTAACATAGTGAAATCCCATCTCTTAAAAAAAAAAAATTAGCTGGGCTTGGTGGCACATGCCTCTAGTCCCAGCTTCTTGGAGGCTGAGGCAGGAGGATGGATGGCTTGAGCTCAGGTGTTTGAGGTTGCAGTGAAGCTCTGGGTGACAGAGTGAGACTGCCTCTAAAAAAAAAAAAAGACTCTCATTAAGCTGGCAGAGAAGGGGGCTTCTGGGAGTTAACATCACTGCCCCAACCCCAGGGAGGATCTGGATTAGAGGGCCTCTGCCCTTTCTTGGAATATCTGCCCAAGAAGGAGGATCCCTTCCCCTCCAGACTCAAAGCCTCTGTATTTTCAAATCCAGCATTTTTCTCTGTGTAGCTTCTTCCAAGTTCATGAAAGATTTGACAGGGGTTGGGGAAGTGCTGAGAACTTTCAAGGGCCTCCTTTTCCTTTTCTCTTCTCCCATTCCCAATGTTGATTTTTCTTGCACAGCAGTTTCTAGCCCACTCCAAACAGCCCAGAGGCATTCACTGAACTATAGGTGAAATATTTTGGGCCATTGGGCACAAAGATGGAGCTGTCTGGGGAGGAGCCAAGAAGGCGGGTTGAATAAAGCCCTTGGGCTGTTAGAGGAGCCCTATTTGAGTGTATAGCTGTATTTGAGTGCTTGCTCCGCCCCTTCCCCTACCCTTAGGGCACGTGTTAGCATTCTGTCCCAGGTGATTTGAAGTATCACCTGCCTGTGTTCAGCAGGTACTTTTCAAACTTTGGTAGGTCCTTCATAAAGGGAAGGTGGGAACTTCCCATGAACCCAGGGTGTCGATATAGTTTTTATTATAGTGTTACTCACATGTACAAAGCATAAAACCAGACATAACTTTCTCATATTTAGAGCCCTATAAATCTTTAATAAAGGGATGGTTTAAGTGCAAAGAAAAAAACCCAATAAAATTAATTTAATGAGATGGGTGATGTGTGGCTGAAGCTAGGTCACTGCTTTGGACTCCACTGTGGACTGGCTGCTATTAAACTGGTCTTTAGGCGCTCCACAGGCCCATGGTACTACTGTGCTCGGAGATGGTGCATTCTTCCCATTACTTTCCTCTGTTAAATCTTTTCCTTTGATGTGGGTCTGACTTCATTTGGCTTCTTATGCCTTGAAGGCATCATTTATATTCAACATTAAGTCCTCTTTTTATCCCCCACTAGCTTATGAGAGCGAAAAGTGGCACCAAAGTGATTGTAGACACAAATGCAACTTGGGATTTGGGCACTGAAATCTTGTTCTCAAGAGTTGCAGATCCCTTCCATAGGGTTACTGGTCTGATTCAACAGCTATTCAAGTGGCCATAAGGTAATAAGGTCAGTGCTTTGTGCTTTTAGTAAGTTATCTCATTCCCCATTCCTGTTAAGTACAATATCCATATTTATAAGGATTGTATCCCTACGGGGCTGTTTATGAGGAGTGAATAGATGACACGTGGTGGGCATGCTACTTGTTACATTATTTTTAACACTTTTGGAGGCAGTTGGTATTAGACCGTTACAGAAGAGGAAGCAGAGCCGCTGAGAGGCTGTGACTCATCTAAGATAATGTAGCTAGTCAGGAGCAGCCCGGGGACTCAGACTTGTACCTAGAGTTGTTTCTACTGTGACAGAGCTTCTAGTACTACACATTTAATATCGAAGACCCCTCATCCCTGGCTAGAGGCAGGTGTCATGAAACAATCTCCTCTTAGTTTGACTGCTGGTAAACCCACCATTCCTAGAAATGTCCTGGGAGCCAGGCAGTCCCAATGCAAAGAGAAACCTGCAGCTTCTGTGGTTTGGTTATTTCCTACAGCTTCTGCTCAGAGGGGTTGAGTGTGCACATGTATGTGTATGTGTGTATCCCTCTGGAGGCTGACATTCTCCTTTCCCTTTCTGATGTTTCCCTCTTAGGGGTCTTCCATGTGATATATTTTCGTTTGCCATGGTGTCCCTTCCTGTTGTCATTCTACACAGGGTGAAAGTCATAGGGTAACAGATTAAACCAGGTAGGAAAGGTAAGAGTTCAAATCTTTGTTCAATTCAGTCTAAATCAAGATAATTGACTAAATGCACTGACTTCTGTACGGTTTAAAATCTATTAATCTCTATATACCTTCTCCCATTTGCTGAAGAAGCAAACCTATTTTTGGTCTGGTTCTCCTGGTCTTGTATCTTACATTAGGTGGTTCTGTGCTCTGAGTCACTTCCTGACATCTGGAGGTAAGGTGTTCCACTCAGAAGCACTTCTTAAGTTTCTCTTCTAGTTGAAAGTGTCAGCTGCAATGCCCGGCAGTGGCTGCTTGCTGCTCTTAAGTCTTTTCTGTGGAGTTGAGCCCTTTAGCCGGTTTACTTTAACTTACAATCTCTAAAAGCTTCTAGTTTAACTACAGGGGTGGTTCAAGAATGCAGATTGTTTCTCTGGTTGGTTTTGGTGCTAAATTTTTTAGAGATTTGATTTTTGTTTCTATGGAATGGGAACAAGTGTTTTGTTTAGTTTTCCTGGGATATTGTGGGGTAAAGACCATGTAGTAAAACAGGCTGGGGAAGGTCTTATCAGACAGTTTGTGAGTCATCTCAACGTGGTGATAGCTCATCTGAAGGGGAATCCTGCAGAAGGAGAGGGGAGCAAATATCCCTTTCTTTCCCTAGGCTCTAACACTGTTCTTGGGCCTTCAGTGTTCTCACCCTTTCAGCCAGGAAGACTCATCTGGAAGCCAAAACCTGATGAGAGGGGCACCACTGGCATTTGTTGATCAAGAAAACTCACACCCACATGAGGATTTGTAAGCGCTGGATGACCCCCAAGTTGGAAGTCCTTCGTCATAGTACAGGACTTGGTTCAAGCTCTATCACTAAGAATCTGTGCTGTGCTGGGCAGGACTCTGAAATCTTAGTTTCTTTGTATAAAACATAAGGGCCTTTGACAAACTGGGTCCCTACTAGATTGTGCCCTTGGCTAATCTAGGAGTAAAAAGCTCATGTTCTATGTCTAAAACTCAATGTCTCTGCTGTATAATGTGGCAGAAGACTTAAACGATGATGCTACGTACAAGATGGTGGTGCAGGCTGGGTGAATGGGATGTTTTTTTGGTGATCTCCACATTCTTGGGAGTCAATGAGAACTTACGATAGAGATGAAGCTGCTTATTGAATGGTTATCCCAAGGGAGAGTGAAGTCCCCAGATGGATTGGGGCCCCATATTCCCATTCTCTTCTTGGTTTATGATTGCCATCTCAGCTTGGAAGCTGAGTTTCACGTACTGCACAAGGAAGTTGTGAAAAGAGATGAGTCCCATGGAGGAAGGGGAGAGATTGCTAGATCGATCTTAAGAGTCTTTTGTTTTAGCCTGCATCTTCTGAGTCAAAATTATTTTATTAGTGTCAGCAACTTTTTTGTTCCTTCTCTCTTCCTGGAATGAAGTTACTGAAGGAGAATGAATACAGGATGTTATATTGTCAGTAGTTTGTTCCCATTGACTAGAGAGTTGAGAAATGACTTGTGACATCGAGGGTGCTAAGCGTCAGTGTGACTTGTGTTAGGTGGAACTATATGGAAGTGCTGTTTCTTAGTCATGGATATAGATACTCATGGTTCCATATCCATGGATATGGTAACTCATGGTTCAACTTAACATCAGGAGGCTGAGATGGCTGCTGTATTCTTGTTCCCCTTAGGAAGCGTAATCCTGGCAGGAATCTCTTCTTATTTCCAAGACATCTTTGTGTGTATGTGTAGAAGAATGTAAATTTGTAGGGAGACTGGATTAAGGCTATAGCCATATGACAGGCCCGAATTTCTACCTGAGAGTTGCATGTGTTCTACTTCAGGGGAATATTATGTATTATGGCCCATGGGCCAACTCAGACCTATGGGTTTTGGAATTTTTTTTTTTTTTTTTGTGAGACAAAGTCTTACTCTGTTGCCCTGGGTAGAGAGCCATTGCATCATAGTTTACAGCATCTGAAAACTCTTGGGGTTAAGTGATCTTCTTGCCTCAGCCTCCTGAGTAGCTGGGACTACAGGCACCCATCACAACACCTGGCTAGTTATTTTATTTTATTTTTTTATTCTTTTTATTTTTTTGAGACAGAGTCTTACTCTGTAACCCTTTGTTGAGTGCTGTGGTGTCATGGCTCATAGCAACCTCGCCTCAGCATCCCAAGTAGCTGGGAACACAGGTGCCCACCATAATGCCCGGCTATTTTTTGTTGCAGATGTCATTGTTGTTTAGCTGGCCTGGGCTGGGTTTGAACCTGCCAGCCTTGGTGTATGTGGCTGGCACCATAACCATTGTGCTACAGGTGCCACCTAGTTTTTTTATTTTTAGCAGAGATGGGGGATGGTCTCACTTTTGCTCAGGCTAAGTCTTGAACTCTTAAACTCCAGCAATCTACTGGATCTTCCCAAAGTGCTAGGATTACAGGTCTAAGCCACCATACTTGGTGGTTTTGGAATTAATTGCCAATCTGCCTGCCCTGTACTATTTATAAAAGCATTTCCAAAAATTGGGTGGTTGGGGTAGTGAGAAAGCCCAGTGCCCTTCTTATATAGTCAGAAGCTTTAGGATCAAATTGCAATTCAGCTTTTTAATATCTGGGCACATATTCGGTACTAAATAATAAACAAATAGAAGAACACCGAAGGAAGCAGCTCTGTACACAGAATGTAGTTGATTGCAAAAGGCACCCTGGAGGAGGGAAGTTTGGAAGTTATGGCCACATGTCACTGCCTTGTTGCCTTAGAATCAGCTTTTATCAGTGTGGAGAGCATTTTATACACAGTGGTAATGGGATGGGGTTGGTGTTTGAGGGAGGCTTTTTTGTCCAGCCCCTGAAGGGTGAATGCTGCTAAGTGTGTCTGCTGTGTCTTATATGAGGTAATGTGCGTAACAGGGTACGGGGGTGAGTGGAGGAGAGGCAGAGGGCAGCTGTTGCAAAGGTCCCTGATTGTGAGAAGCTGATTGTCGCAATTCTATCAGTGTGCTCTGACATAGGGGGTTTCTTTTGGATACCTGAATCTGGTCACATTTTAGTTCAGTCGTGCTGGGATTCGTCTCCATCATGTTAACTATACCAGGAAGGGGAAGCTGTCGGTGGAGTCCCTGAAGCCCCCCAAGATGATTTGATCAGGAAAACCGCCGCCAGCGTGGCCTTTTCATGTGAGGAACGTGGGCTAAAGTTGCGGAAGCAATCATGGGATCAGTGACTCAGGTTTGGGGGCAGCTGGGTGATTTCTGTTTGCCACATTGTTTCTGTTCCATTTAATTTCCAGGTGTCCTACATAGCCCAGGACTGCAGAGAAATTCCAGAGCACCTTGGCAGGGACTGTGGACATTTTGCAAAGAGGCTTGATCTGAGCTTTAACCTCCTGAGGTATGTAACCTTCACGAGATGCAGCCCAGGCCTGGGGGCCCCGCTCCCCTGGGTATTTAAAGGGGCGGCAGATAAAAGTCAAACGTTCCAGCTTTGGCCTGGGTGTGCTCTTATTCAGGGCAAGGCCCTTGGATTCGTGGAGTCTCCCCCTAAAGATTTGACTCTGCTTCACATGATTCCTCGGTGGGCCTTTTTGTGCCACTGAAGAGGCAGTGAGCATTGGAGTGTCCTCCATCTCACAGAAGTCCCTGGGAGGCGGTTGTTATGTTTTTACTTGATTGTTTTCCTTTTTCACCGATGTCTGGGCAGACAAGTCAGAGTACTCTTGGGGAAGGAATGACACAGAGCCTGCAAGAGTGTTTTGGGGCCACTTGGGTGTGCTTTCTGGGGTTACCTCATCTCCCAAAGTATTTGCTGAGTTACAGGCAGGGTGTGTGTACATGTGTGATTTCTTTCTTTTGCCTTTTTATGAATTGGAACTTTAAATATTTGTGATGACCATTTCCCCCAGGTGGTGTTTCAGAGGAATTCAGACACTGTTGATGTGGGGTGGATGGGAGGGAAATTCTCTGACCACCGTTCTGGTCTTGGGAAAAGGTGAATGGGATCTTGTATATTATTCCGATGGAGAATACTGGCAGTTGTCTCATTTCTTCCTAAAAGGTTATGAATTACAACCAGTTTGGGAGCTTGGAGGAGAAAAGTGGGAGGGACTTAGGAAGCAGGTATCAGTGGGGTAAGTGAGTAGGAGTCAGGGTGGTGGGTTTTTCCTCCTGATACGCTGGTTCTATGAAGGGCTTTTCTCTGAGTGCCCTCCTTGTGAGCCGTGCTGTCCTCTTGGTGGGACAAACTGTCTAGGGCAGTGGTTCTCAACCTTCCTAATGCCGCAGTGTATTTTCATTGTTAAAAAGGGGTCATGACCCACAGGGTGAGAACCGCCAGTCTAGGGGTACAGGAGAGATGGGGAGCCCGAATCCCATTCCAGGAGTCAGGCACTGTCCATCTTCCAGGCCTTGGAGTCTTTGCATTTCCAACCTCTGAGTCAGGATGCTGGGACATTAAGAATTGGAGGGAAAATGGACAAAGCTCGGGGCGGCAAGGCACCATGGGGTAGAGGAGAATTTAGTTTTAAGCTAAGCTAGCAGAGCTTCTTGGACCACACAGCCACACTGAGCTGTGTCGCCCGCAGGAAAAGGGCGTCCAGATGGTTGTGGTGCAAAGAGTGGGCGCCGTCCCCATGCTTTCTCTGACGCCCAAAGAGTTTGTATGCATCTGGGGAGGTGTGGAAACTGAAAAGTCACCAAGTAACCCACAGGAATGAGAGGAAGTCAAGTAAGTAAGCACTGACTGAAAGAAATGAAGGATGGGTTTTGGTCCCAACAACAAAGGAGAGTGCAGGCCTGGAGTGGTCTGTGCCCGAGACATGTGTACTCCCAGTGCAGGCCTGGAGTGGTCTGTGCCTGAGACATGTGTACTTCCAGTGCAGACTCAGGCCAAAGGCTCCCTTGCCCGGCTACTGATAGGAGATGCTGTTATGTAACTAGCCTTCAGGGGTTGGGGCATCGTGGCTCTGAGTCACAGTTACCTTGTGAATGGGTGGTAGAGGCCCGGATGTGGGTGTGCGGAGGCTGGATCCCTCGGGGAGGGTTGTCAGTGGGTATGGTCATAGGACTGGGCTGTCAGCTCTGAGGACACAGAGCCTCCTTTGTCAGGCCCAGCGGCCCTGCCTCCCTTTGGCAGAGGAGGGGCAGCACCTTGTGAGTGCGGCAAGAAGGAGCCCTCAGCTCTAAGAGGCTGGATCTGTACCGATTTGTCATAGGAAATGAAGGGGTCCGGACACAGGAATATTTAGTGAGAAGGTCTGTGAAGTGGACTCAGAAAGAGAAGTTAAGATCTACATTTTCCTTTGCTGAGAGGAGAGAGATGTCTGTTGTGTTGAGTTTGAGGAGCTTTCCCATCTGCCCAGGAGCCTGTTCTCTTTGGCTGTGTTGTGGTCAGAGTGTGGTCTCCACACCAGGATGGAGCTGAGTTTAGGCAGGGAAGAGTCAGGGAGGTCTGTGGTGAGAAAGAGTTCATGTATAGGACTCGGTTGGGCTGGAGGGGGTTACAGACCAGAGTGGAGAAAAGCCCTGCTGGCCTGACTTGGGTTTGCTGGGGGAGGGGGTCACCTCTGACCTTCTTTATTTACCTAATTGGGGACCGAGGGGAAGCAGCCCTATTTATCTTAGCAGTTAGAGGAAGATTTGAGCTTATTTAGGCCCCTGGTCTCTATCTCTGCCTTCTTTGAGCAAAATCAAAATCTAAGATGTTTTATTTAGATGCTTAAAAAAAAAATAAACAGGAGAGGGGGGAAGTAGGAAGAAGGGAAGAGCTAGGAGATCATAAACTTACCTGATGAGAAATGGGTACATAACAGATAACCCAAGCATACTTGTCTTTCATATTTTGCAAATGAAATATTGTAAGTCCTCATGTTATATTCTGTGGAAAGTTTCTCCCTAGGCCCTGTCACTATTTCCAGGGGATTTTGGAGAGCTTATGTTACAGCCAGTCTGCCCTGCACCCAGTTCGCTGCTGTTCCTGCTCTGACCATTTCTCGGCTCTGTTGCTGCTTTTCTGTCTCTTGGCAGCAGCCTGCCTGGCCCCACTCTGGACACTTCATTTCTCTAAGGCCCAATATAGTTATTATTTTATGTAATAGATTTGTATCTTCAGTTGAAGGTATAGTGTGGGGGACCTGGTAATCATGGCACACAGCAGGAGACGAGTTTGGGTTGTCTACTTCCAGGAATGGGGATACTTCCCTCCACAGAGAATTTCTTCCTGCTGGTGCATCCACTCGGGTCAGACCTGCTTGTGACCAAGCACCTCTTTCTCCCTTTCTCTCTTTTCCATGTCACCCTCTTTCCAGAGCTGCCCTCAGAAACAGAAAATTCTTTTCCTTTTGTTATATACAGAAAAATCAATCCCCTCTCCTCCTTTTCAGAACATCCCTATAGGCTTCCTTTCACCTCTGAAGAGTCATACCAGGGTATTGCTTTAAAAAGAGCAATACTCCCGAAGGAAAATTTTGCTACTCCCTGAGGTTGTAAGATCAACAACAGTGTTTTAGGTTACAATTTGTTTTTAGACAAAGGGCTGTGTTTATTCCTTTTTTAAAAGTAGCTAATATATGAGCAAGGCACAACCTTTAGAAAGAACAAATGTGAAAACAGTGCTAAGAAGGTGTCCTTTACACCTGCCCTTTCACCACTTAGTTCCCTTCCGCACTGGTAACTGCTGTTACTCAGTTTCTGTGTAGTCTTCCAGAGGTATTCTGTGCATGCTGACGTGTGAATTTCTTATTGTTTTCCAGCTTTCTTGACATATAATTGACAAATATTGTATGTATTTATGATGATGTACAATGTGATGTTTAGATATGTGTATATATTGTGAGATGATTACCGTGCTTTAGTTAATTAATTTATCTGTCAGCTCACAGTTACCTTGTTTTTTGTGGTGGGAACATTAAAGATCTACTGTCTTAGCATATTTCAAATATATAGCATGGTAATATTAATTATATTAATGTAATAAATATATTAACTATAGCCACCATATTGTACATTATATGTACATTTAAATCTTTAATCCATTCTGAGTTGACTTTTGTATATAATGTGACATAAAGGTCTAATTTTATTCTTCTGCATATCCAGTTTTCCCAACATAGTTGATTGAAGAGACTGTCCTTTCTCCTTTATATATTCTTGGTAACTTTGTTGAAGAGCAGTTGACTATAAATACATTACTTTATTTCTGGGCTCTCTATTCTATCCCCTTGGTGTATATGTCTACTTTTATGCCAGTACCTTGCAGTTTTGATAACTGTAGCTTTGTAGTGCATTTCAAAACTAGGGATGTGATGCCTCCAGCTTTGTTCTTTTTGTTTTTTGTTCAAGATTGGTTTGGTTATCTGGGGCCTTATGTGGTCATATGAATTTTAGGAGTTTTTTCCCTATTTCGGTGAAAAACGCCACTGGAATTTTGTTAGGGATTTCATTGAATTTTGACTGCTTTAGGATCCTTTAATTTCTTTTATCAGTGTTTTATAATTTTCCCTGTACATGTTTTTCACCTCCTTGGTTAAATTTACTCTTACGTATTTTATTTTATTTTGGTGCTATTACAAATGGGATTGTTTTCTTATTTTATTTTCTGGATAGCTCTTTGAGTATATAGGGACACAACAGATTTTTATATGTTGATGTTGTATCCTGAAACTTTACTGAATTTATTTTCTTAACAGTTTTTGATGCAGTCTTTATGATTTTCTATGCAAAATATGCCATCTACAAACAAAGATAATTTTACTTTTTCATTTCCAATTTGGATGCCTTTTATTTCTTTTTCTTTCTTTTTTTTTTTTTTTTTTGAGACGGAGCCTCAAGCTATCCCCCTGGGTAGAGTGCCATGGCATCACAGCTCATAGCAACCTCCAACTCCTAGGCTCAAGCGAGTCTCCTGCCTCTGCCTCCCAAGTAGCT
>CAUYQV010109050.1:0-10234 GCA_963574575.1 Galagoides demidoff
GGGCGCCTGTGGTCCCAGCTACTTGGGAGGCGGAGGCAGGACACTCGCTTGAGCCCAGGAGTTGGAGGTTGCTATGAGCTGTGATGCCATGGCACTCTACCCAGGGGGATAGCTTGAGGCTCCGTCTCAAAAAAAAAAAAATTCTCTTGTTGTCCAAGCTAAGACTGTCAGATTTGAAAGTTAAGTATCTGCAAATAGTACTTTAAACTCTAAGAATGACTCCCGAAGTATGCCATTTTGAGAACTTTGACAGGTTTGGCAAGGAAAAGAATCCTTGCAAAGGTGAACCTTTCTTGGGTCTCTCAAATTAGACCACTAAGTAGTTTGTCTACTCCGTACTGTCAAGAGACAACATGACAACACATTTAGCTTAAATATCTCAGGTTTAGTTGTGATTCTAGAATCAGGCAATGCTTTAGTCTATCAAATAGATTAAGTGTTCCGATGAGCTCAACAGAAAAGTTTGGCTTTACGGCCTAAAAAGGGCTGAAGAAAGCAGAAGCAAATAACAAAGAATGTAGGAGTTGTTTCAAAGATAACTTCTTTTCTAAGGAAAGGCAGAAAGACAAAAGTGGGAAAAGAAGTGATTAGTAAATACCAAATTGCCCAAACTAGCTTCTTTTGTGTGAGGATGAAACTGAAGGGCATCTTCATTATCATGCTGATTCAAGATTTAAACTGGCTTGTTGGGGATATAGGCTGTTAACTCCTACTCTCCATTTTTTTGAAAGGTCAGATAGCAACCTAGTATGTTTGTGGATGCGGAACTGCAGCATGAATGATTCCATTTTGATTTTTAGTCTGATTTGTGGAGGTCTGGTGCAGAAGAACGTTTGGGGTGAAAGAAGGGTAAGACTGGCCAGGTGCAGTGGCTCATGACTATAATCCCAGCACTATGGAGACAAAAGTGAGAAGATTGCTTGAGGCCAGGAGTTCTAGACCAGCCTGAGCAAAAGGAGTACCATCTCTACAAAAAAAAAATAGAAAAATTAGCCTAGTGTGGTGACACATGCCTGTAGTCCCTGCTGCTCAGGAAACTAAGACAGGAAGATTATTTGAGCTCAGGAGTCTGAGGGTGCAGTGAGCTATGATGACGTCACTGCACTCTAGGGTGACAGAGCAAGGCCTTGTCTCAAAAAAAAAAACTATGTCCTAAAAACAATCAAACAGAAAAGGACACCCCTACACAGGTGAACTGTCACATCAGCAGCTGAAGTCTTCATTTTTTATTTCTAGGTAAAACATCTTTCTAAAATGGTAAATTCTATGATTTGAACACTTAGGCGCCTTCAAAATTCATGTTGAAACTTAATCCCCAATGCAACAGTATTAAGAGATGGGACCTTAAGGTGGTGATTAGGCCATAAATTCTCCACTCTCATACAAGGAAATAGTGTCCTCATAAAAGGGCTTGAGGGTACGTGTTCCTCCTTTTTTGCCCTTCCTGCCATGTGTGGAAGCAGCAGAGATAACATCAATGAAGCAAAGACCAGACCTCCATCAGGAGGTACCAAATCTACAGGTACCTTGATCTTGTACTTTCTAGCTTTCCATGCTTGAAAAATAAATTTCTAATATTCTAAGGTATTTTATTATATAGCATGTGAACAGACTAACATAGTAAATATATGTGAATTTGTTTGTCAATTGGTTAATAGATACTTTCAAATATTTCTCAACAATTTTGCCTAACCACAAAATATTAAACACTAACATTGTATTCTTAGAAAATGAACTAATTCTGTACCTTCTATCCATAAGATCCCCTGACTATGACCCCCATAGTTACTAGAGATATCCAATGTAATTACACAGTGCAAATAGATTGGTCTTTGCTTCCTAGATACATATTGGTAATATGCATACATACCTGAAAAAATTGTGTATAGATAATATTGATATATATTCTTTTATTTTTTTCCACATAGTTTACCTGACACATGAAACTGCCAGGTAGTGGATTCCCACACTGGATTTCCCAGAGGATGAATCTAACCATAAGGTGTTTCCTTCCTGTTGTATCTGATTAGTTTCAGCTTAGCTCTGAGCTCCCCTCTTAGCCCTGGTTAATGCCTCCCAACCAAACAATGGCTTCCTAGAATTTTTATTTTGTGATTCCTTCCTTTTGTTCAAAACTTAGAGCACCAATGCTACTCTCAGCAACTTATTTTGAGTTTCAGGACTTAGCATGCCACTTAAAGATTGTGGTATCCTCTTCATTATCATGTGTCTTTTTGAAATTTTTTTTGTTCCAGCTAGAGAGAGACAGATCATTTGATATTTGATAGATGGCTGTATGAAAACATTCAAAACTTTGTGAGTGGATACAGTGAACCCAGGAGACTACTGTTATGGCTATTGGACAGTAATGCCAAGAATTTGGATTTTACTCCTTAGCTAGGGTCCCCATGAATCATATCAACTAAAATCCAATAAAGCAATCTACTCATTTAAACACAAATCTTCTCTACAATACCTCGTGCATTATCCATGTGCAACAAAAAGTGTCAAATGCACAGATTCCTCCCTGTTCCGTTAGTGGGTAATCCAACAGACCACGACTGGATTAATTAAAGCAGGAAGTGCAAATTACCTGCAGAAGCTGCTAATTGTGAAATTATAACTATAGTGTTATTCTGGTAAATTAAAGAGGTAGCCATAAGGAAAAATTAAGAGGTGTAAGAGTCTTATTGTAGTAAGGTAATAGGCAGTCTTGGTCTGACAGTCTCAGAAAAGCCATACATAGCACAAGGTCAGCAACTTCTCGCACTGGTTTGCAGTTTGAAATGTCTCTGGTTGTGGCATCAGGTGTTCTGATGAACGCTTTTTGTGGCCCACGCATCAGACATGAGAGTTATCTCTTGACATTTACATCAAGTTTTCCAGCTTCAGCTGATGAGGCTTCAGGAACTGAAGCAGTTTTCATTGTTCATTAGAGAGCTGTAGGCAGATAGTGGAGAAAACCAGAAGAACTCAGAATCCAGTCCAGCCCACAGCTAGCTAATATAAACTCAAAAACAATGAACAGGAGTAAAATCTAACAGCAGATATACTCTAGTTTTTCTTTGAAACATAATTTTTCTCTCATTTCTATCCAAGATACTCAATAGTAAGACAATTTGCCTGATTGTTTACATAAGTGTAACAAGAATAGCCACGTTGTTTCCTTTTAAACTTTTCTTTGCTGGAAATTTTGACAAGGAATCTCAGATTGGTGTTTTAAAAACCTCTTGATGCTAGGAAACAAACCAAAACCTCAAATCTGCAAAAGAAGAAATTAAAAGAAATAACAATGTTTCAAACAATAAAGCCTTAAAACCCCACAGGTCTTTTGATATCCGTTCATTCAATCTCATGTAAATTAATTTTTTTCTCTGCTCTTGGTTAAGAGTTTCATAAACTCATCAGTTTCTTCATTAGAGTTTTAGAAATTCAGTCTCGTGGTATGAACTCAAAGTTATGCCCTTGCCAGAGTTTTTTTCATTCTTTTCATGAACTCCCTTTAAGACATAACACTTTAATGTTATAATTGTTTGCAAGAAGCATTCAGAAAAGCATTACAATAGAGCAATTAACCATGGACATCAAGACTTCAAATGGCCATGATTACAAACCTGGGGAGAGTTATGCAATTGGCAAGAAAATCTTGTTATTTCAGTGGCATACAACAATTTAAAATAACCAAAATTATGACGGATAGCGTTTATACTAAGACATAACAGATTTCTACGAACTTTGTCCAATTTTAGAACACACATTAATAACATAGCCATAGAAATATAACTCAATGATGGCTAGTGATAATTCTCATATAATTTAACATATTAAATAAACTCAATTGGTGTAATATCTCTCCTTTACAGGTCCTTTTGATGCAGGGGGTGCCCCCCCCCAAAAGGAGGAAAGCCCCTGAACTTCCCACATGGATTTTTTTTTTTTTTGCAGTTTTTGGCTGGGGCTGGGTTTGAACCCACCACCTCCAGCATATGGGGCCAGTGCCCTACTCTTTTGAGCCACAGGCGCTTCCCCCCACATGGATTCTTGACTTCACACAGGAATGAATTCAAGAGTGAGCCAACTGATAAGAAAGTTTATTGAGAGAGACAGGAAGGTTTTTTGAGAAAGGCAAACCACAGATGCCACTCAACCAAATTGGGGTCCTCTCTCAACCAGTAGGGAGATCCCTGATGGGGCAATGGTAATGTTTTTAAGTGTTCAGAAACCCCCCTTGGGAAACAGCCATGCCAGTATTGTCTTGTATTCAGGCTACAAATGTTAATCATAAATTGCTGTCATGAAAGGGTAAGTACAAGCGGTTTGTAAGGCAACTGCCTTAGGAATTCCTCCAAGTTCAGGAGGTCCTGGGCATGGTGACTTGCTGGTGACTTCCTTTTTCAGGGTTCTTAGGGTCTGGTATCACAAAAAAAATGGCTGCACTCAGATTCTCTGGTCCTTCCTTTTCTGACTTACCCTTACATCACTTTGAGAAATTCCAGGGCCCTCTGGAATATCCCAAAGTTAGTTTGAGTTCAGGAAGATTTAATTGTGGCTCGGCGCCTGTAGCTCAGCAGCTAGGGTGCCAGCCACGTACACGGGAGCTGGTGGGTTCAAATGCAGCCCAGGCCTGCCAAACAACAATGACAACTACAACCAAAAAAAAAAAAAAAGCTGGGTGTTGTGGCAGGTGCCTGTAGTCCCAGCTACTCAGGAGGCTGAGGCAAGAGAATCGCCAAAGCCCAAAAGCTGGAGGTTGCTGTGAGTTGTGATGCTACAGCACTCTACTGAGGGTGACAAAGTGAGACTCCGTCTCCAAAAAAAAATTGGAAATACTCTGTAAAAAAAAATCCTCATGTTTTCATACAATTTTTTGCCAAAAATACATCTTGCTTTCCTTGTATACTTTGCATGCAGAATTATTAGGTTATTAAGATATGAATATTTTCCTTGGCCTGTTCCTTGTTGTGACAATGGGGACTTATTCACTGTCTATGGCAAGTGAATTTTGCTCTGTAATTCTTTATCTTGTTTTTACTCTGTAAACGTATCTTTCTCTTCCTCAATAAACTTTGTTTCATGCTTGCCTTCCTTTGGTGTCTGGTCATTTTTGCGATGAAGAGCACTCCAAGAACTAAGGACGTAGGCAGTTGCCTGAAACCCTGACATTTTAGGACGCAGGCAGCTGCCTTGAAACCTACCATTTCATTTGGTTTGAATTTTCCCACCCTGCAGCCAGCACTTGAGATGGTTCTAGCACTTGTTCACTTTCCCCTCTTGCTACTTCTCAGATTATACACTTGAATTTTTGACTAAACTGGGGGGTATGGTAAGGAGTTTGAGCTCACTTCCCTGGAGGTAGCAGACATCTTTTATTTTGTTTCACTTTAGGGAAGAGGGCTCTACCTATAACTCTTCTGTTTCCAGGCTTGACATTGATTTTTTTTAACATGTTTTTTTGTTGTTCTTATTGCAGTTTTTGGCCAGGGCCAGGTTTGAACCTGCCACCTCTGGTATGTGGTGGCACCCTGCATCCTACTCCTTGAGCCACAGGCACCGCCCTACATTGATTTCAATAACGTACTTTTCTTTCTGATTTAGTGGAGTGTGCTTACTTCCCTTCCCAAGTTAAGGCTAACCCATGTTTCCACCCCCAGGTTTTTGACTTCACTGAGCTGCCATGTCTCTCTTACATCGGGCACAGGGGAACTTCCCATGTCAGAGTGAGCTAGTGTGGCCTTCGTGGTTGATCATCTCTGTATGTTGACCAATTGATGGAGTCCCTTGGGTAGTCAACTTACAGAGTTGGCTGTATCCACTGCTCAACCAGGCCTTTCTCCTTTACCTTTAAGCTGCTTTTTTTTTGCACTTTCTGGCTGGGGCTGAGTTTGAACCCGCCACCTCTGGCATATGGGGCCAGCGCCCTACTCCTTTGAGCCACAGGTACCACCCTCTAAACTGCTTCTTTTGCTCCATTCCAGGTAGTGCTTTCCTTTTGTGGCTGGCCACCCAATCAGCTGGCACTATTAATACACTAATACTTTCAAGAATGATAAGGTTGTTAATACCAACAGATATTATTGTCCTAGTGCTTGATGTTAAAAAAAAAAAAACCTGAGAAGCTCTTTGGTTTGAGGGGTCATGCACAGCATCTCCTACGAATTAGAAAAGAGACATCTGTAGCAACCTGCCCCTGTGTCTGGGTTGTTAGCTGGGGACGCCCACCTCTAATAGACCCGATTGGATATAGCCTTCCCATGCTTTGCCTCCTTGTTACCCCCCTTTTCCAGCGCATGGCTGAAGCATAGCTACAGTCTGTTACCTAGAAAAACAGCTCTAGCAGGCCCTAGTAGACCCTCTTTTCTCTTCTTACTTTCATTCTCTCAAACTGGGACAAGTTTGATCTAGACACTATGAAGAATAAATGTTTGATTTTCTTCTACAGGACCACCTGGCCACAATACAATCAGGGCATTAGAGAACAATGGCTGCCACGTGCACCTGGAAATCATCCCACCATCTTACAATTGTGCAAGAAAAGAGACAGCTTCAAAGCACCACCACCACCTCCCCCCCCTTGGCTGTGAAAGTTACTTAATGATCTAAGTAGTTATGCCCTGGCCTGTTTCTGACACAGTGAAAGCCATCACTACCATAGGTTGAAGACAAAACACCAGATGTACAGCTTGGGAAAGCAACAAGCACTAAGTCCTTCAGCTAGAGATTAGAAGGCTAGATGATGTATAGCTAAAGGTAGGAACTCCTAGGGAGGGTATAAGAACTCTGCGAAACTCTCTCAAAGTAAATCAGGCTTGGCTCGGTGCCTGTAGCTCTAGTGGCTAAGGCGCCAGATGCATACACCAGAGCTGGAGGGTTCAAATCCAGCCCAGGCCTGCCAAACAACAATGACAACTACAACCAAAAAAATAGCCGGGCACTGTGGCAGGCACCTGTAGTCCCAGTTACTTGGGAGGCTGAGGCAAGAAAATCACTTAAGCCCAGGAGTTGGAGGTTGCTGTGAGCTGTAATGCCATGACATTCTACCCAGGGCAACAGCTTGAGACCCTGTCTCAACAACAACAACAAGAAAAGACAGACTTTGTGAGTGATCTCCATGTCTTTCTGAGATTCTGAATCTTGGTCATTCAAATCACTTAACCTACACAGGTGCTTGGCTCATTCTCGGTTCTGACACCCTGGTTACAGTTGGATGTCTTTGGCAAAAGAGACAGAAAATGGGCCCAAATACCATGTGTACAGCTTTCTTTTATTAGTAGGAAAATCCTCAGTGGTACAAATCCTCAGTGCTCAGAATCAAATGAGACTACAGTGTTAAGAGCGCCTCTTCAGGATGCCACCTGTTCCATGCTGCACTCATCCTCAGGGAGGCCTGAAGGGAGGCCCTACAAAGAGGGAATGGTGCTGTCTTTACCTCCACCAGGGGAAAATCTGCTCAACTCCTATGCTTGCTGTAAATATTGAGAAGTTCGGATTAGCCCTGGTCTCTAAGCCCTTTATTTTAAGAGAAGTGAGAGAACACTTTCTAGTATGTGTCTAGGCTGGCCTCAAGCCCACCAGGAAAAAGCTGGTCAGTTATTCTAAGATCGTTTTCTTATCCCAAGGTCCAAGGAAATTCCCATAGCTTTCTTGGATGGGATCTGGGAAACAATAGAGAAACACACTGTTCTTGATCGTAACTCCTATGAGGGATGAGTCATATTGAAAGACCAATTCTTAACCCAAGCAGAACCAGATACTAGGGCAAAAAAATCCACAAACTTGTCTAAGACCCTACCATCTCCCTGGACAACATGGTGGCAGCTGCTAATTCTGTTTTCTGTAACAGAACTTCTGAACTTGAGACTTAGGCTCAGGAGAGGGGGTGGAAGAAAAAGGCTAGGCATGCTCAGTTAATGTCACCATTGGCACTCACATTTGTCCCAATGGCCAAAACCTCCACCAATGGAAAAGACCCTTGGTGCTGCATCTGCCAACAAGTAGGGCATTGGGCCAAAGACCATCCCAACAAGGACAGGCTGCCCAAGGCCCCTTGTCATCAATGCCATCAAACAGGTCACTGGACTGCACTCTGTCCTAAGGGATCATCCCAAGAGGGGACTTCATCCCCAGACCAGATTGTGTTACAACAATGAAGGAGCCTGCTCTTGTTATCCCCCGGCAGGTAACCATCACTGGATTAGAGCTAAAGGTAACTCTCCTGGTGGCAGGTAGGCCAATAAATTTTCTTCTTGATGTTGGGGGTGCCTGCTCTGTTCTCCTTGCCTACTCTGGACAACTGAGCACCCAATCCTGTATGGTCACTGGAGTCTCTGAGGTCTCCATCAAACAATTCCTTACTTCTCCTTGCTTTGTTTGCAGGGGGACACGACCACTGAAAATTTATTTCTGGTAATTCCTAATGACCTGCTTGTTTTAGGGCAATAACAGCCATATCTTTACTCTTACTAGAGGCTACTAAATTTACTGTGGGAGCTTCCTTTACTACTAGAACCTCCTACCTGCTCCCTGAGATTCTCCAGGGAGAGGCAACGAAATAGATTTCAGATAGCTTCCAATTAAAGCTCCAGCCTATGTTTGTAGCAACCCCTGACAAATTGAGATTTTCTCTGGACTTAACCCTGCCACTCTTCTTCCAGAAGAGGCAATAGGGAAAAAAAAACAGGCTAGTAAATCATTATGAAGAGATCATGCTCCACTACTACCTTCCCAAGACAAATCTATCCTCAAGCTCATCAGTGGGTTACTGATGGCAGCACTTTTGTTAAGGATGGGGAATGGTGTGTAAGTTATGCCATAGTAAATGAGGGACTAGAAGTAGAGGAAGCCCAGGATGTACCAGAAAATACATCTGCCCAATTATCCAAACTCTATTACTGAGTAAAGAAGTCAAAAACTTGGTTGAAGCCAACCATAACACTCCCTACTTTTGCCCAAAGCTGCTTAGACCCCTCCTGGAATAATACTTGGCTATTCCCTTACTTCAGTATTAGACAGCTCACTTCACTTTGCACTGTCTGCAAAACCAATAATCCTCAAGGAGTTCGGAGTGCAAAATTTGCTCCTTTGGCCCAATGAAAGGGGACCTACCCCTGTAAGGACTGACAAGTAGATTCACCCAAACGCCTTCCTATACAGAATTCGAATAGTACTTATTAGTGTCTGTTAACTCATTTACTTGTTGGGTTACAGTTTTCCCTCACAGGATTGAAAAGGCCACTGAAGTTTCCCAAAGACTTCTAGAGGACATAATACTTGTGTACTCCCTTGGAGAATCTCTGATACCTATTCAGATGGGCTTCTCCTGCTATAACTCCTACAGATAAGTAGTTCTTCATGTACTCTCCCCTTGATTAATGCCTTACTCAGAGCCACCTTAACAGCCCAAGAAGCTCAATGGCATGAAACAAAATTCTAAGGAAGAGGACTCCGTGCCACTGATGAATCAGCCTGTCTTGCTAGCCAAAATTGAGTTTGCTGCCCAACTTCCTCTGAAACATAGGATATACTGGATGTATGGCACCTGAGCAAACTGGGTGCTACCTGTCACTGGAGAAGCCACTGCTTCCTGGGCCTAGTATATCCAGACATTGAATTGCCCTGGATTCAGCCACCCTGCCTTTCCCACTGAGGGGCTGGAGCCACCTACACATGCAGGCACTTCCCTTAATCCTCCTTTTTACATTTAGTGGAACAGTAGCTGTTGCCAGAGTAGCCACAGAAGGCACATCCCTAAGCTTGCAATGAATGGTGGAGGCAGCACAAGGTCTAATCAAAACTAGCCATACACTTGCTCTTTCATAGGAACAGTTAGATTTGCTTGTGGGGGGGTAACCTTACAAAAGGGAGCACCTGCTTGTTCTTAAAGGAACAGTACTGATTTTATGTTAAGTCAAGACAGCATCAATGCCATCCCAGAGTCTGCCTCTGATTTCTAGACATGAGGCAAGACTTCCAGGCCTTGGTGGATATCTGTAGTAATTCCCTTGGTCAACCTGTTACTTTGCATCCTGGGAATTCTTACATTGGGACTATGAATTTTCTACCTAAATTTATTTCTTTTTTTTTGTTTGTTTGTTTGTTTGTTTGTTTTTTTTGAGACGGAGCCTCAAGCTATCCCCCTGGGTAGAGTGCCATGGCATCACAGCTCATAGCAACCTCCAACTCCTGGGCTCAAGTGAGTCTCCTGCCTCTGCCTCCCAAGTAGCTGGGACCACAGGCG
>CAUYQV010109051.1:0-63053 GCA_963574575.1 Galagoides demidoff
TTACTGATCAAAAGTAGTGTTTCCAGAATACAGAACTTAGTGTACTCTATTAGATATATTTACAGTGGGTGACAATAATGTGTATAGAGTTGGTGTAGAGTATACTAACTCTTACACGTTATTGTCAGCCACTGTGAATCTTAGTACAAGCTGAGAGGCTGAGAGATAATTTGAGGAACGTTACAGATAGAAGAGGAATAAAGATATTTGGGTTTTGCCTCATTGGAATGATATTCCTATGTGCTAGTTTTCTAGAGCTTAGAATTTGTGAAGTTTTGACTAAGTTGGGCTAAATCTCCAGTCAAGAGGTCAGTTGTGATGCCACATGTATGCGATGATAAGAAGAAATAATATCTATGTTCTTTTTAAACTAAATATCCTTCTGACGCAGTTCTTTTTTCCAGAATTCAATGTGACATTCACAGTGGTACCCACAGTATTCAGATCTTTCCTAGGTCTGTGTGGTCACCTAGTCCTCCTTATTCTGAATATTTAAAAATTCAAATTTCATTTCGATTTAACCTTTACATTATTGGCATCCCAAGGAAAATAACTAAGTGTAGGTTTTAGGAGGTTTATAGTATGCTCTTCTGAGCATTTCTCCTAGCAGAAGTTCTCCGTACTTTTAGAACTGGTATTTCTGTACAAAAATTTCTTTCCTCTGTGTTCTCCATCATCAGCATGGCACCCAACACAGGTCTTTCTTTCCATACTCTCATTTTCTACATTCAAGTCTATAGGTCTGGAAGACTTTTCTTCCAGGTATGCCTTCCCTCTCATTCTCTCAATTATCTAAGATTTAATATGTGCCCTTTGACAGTTTTCTGAACCAAAGCTGTTACTGATAATGTTGCCAAAGACTTTGTCTTTGAGGTCAAAGGATGCCCAAAGGTCCACTGCTGCTTGTCTATCTCAGTATCTTCCTTCAGCTGTTGAAAACACTGATGTTTTGATAATTTAAAAAATAAATTCGTATGAATACAAATGAGTTCCTTAGGATTTGAGTGACTTTTAAGACTTGCTGGTAGGAAGAAAAAAAATACAAAGAACGGAGCTCTTTTTGCTTCCTCTTTGCTGCCATAGGGTTTGAAGCTCTTATTTTCTCTTTAGCGTCCTCCAACTCCTGGCAGGTTTTTCAGCTTCACCCTTGTTCTTGAGCTGGTTGTCTCCCTTCGCTGTATGTATAGCAGAGCTGTTGGCATGAGCTCACTGTCCTTTCTGTTTCCCATTGTTGTTTTTTTCTATTAAAACTAACTAATTAAGCTGTTGATATTCATCCCTGAGTTTCTGATACACCATTTCCAAAGGTGAGAAATAAATTCAGTTTGCAGATCAAATTCTGATCTCTCCTCCCCTGTTCTCTCACTGTTGTTTTCCTTCTTCCTCTGACTTAATGTGGTTCCTAGAAGCAACGTTTTCTAGGTAGTGTCCTTTAATCTTTCTTTTTTTACATGTTAGCTTTGTAACATTTTTGCACCAGTCTTTCTCCTCATAAATCCAAGAAGATGGAACGGCCCCATGTATCCTCCACTTCATTGGTCATCGTTGAGCTCCATCTCGCCTACTTCAGCTGAACTTACACTCAGGCTTCTCTGGTGTCCATGGTCATGACAATGTTGATGCCAGTGCCCACAAGGCCCACAGTCCACTGAGAGCAGCTGCTGCAGAACTTGCAGGGCAAGTCTGACATGTAACAGACGTTCCTTTCCCCTGGGGACCAAAACCAGTTAAAGTAGAGAGCAATGCAGAATATGGAAACATTATGTGTCTGTCTCGATTTATGTGATGATTAGATTCGGGGAAATGAATAAGCAATAAAATCATATAGATAAAAATGATGTTTTTCACAACAAGTACATTTAAAAGCAGAAAAGATGGTTTATTAGATTAAAAGGTCTGTCATGACCTTACAGTGAAACACAAACACAGTACGTAACTGAGTGAATGCTGTCTTATAGATCAGCTTTAATGCTGCTCAGTGATGCGGTGTGTGTAGGATGCCTGTGTGCTCCTGAGACGGTCATCCTGAACTGCCCGCAAGCTTGAGTCAGTCTCCCTTCCTTCCCTTAAACAGTACTGCTCACAAATTAATGAATATCCATATTTATGGTTGATAATTACATTTTGTTCTTATCTTCTAATGTATAAACTCTATGTAAATTAACAGGATCCTGGAAGGAAAGCCATAATTCTAGTTGGGGCTTGGCCTCAAACCCTACTGGAGAACTCTAGTGACCTATGTTTTAGGGTTTTTGACTTCAGAACTGAAGAAGGCAGGAAGACCTTTTAGGTCTTTGTCTTAAGTACAAATCTTAATTATAAGGCTGTGATCTCATCTCTGGAGTGCAGAAGTTTACATTTGGTTCAGTTAGAAGAGCCTGAAAGGCTTGAGATAAGACTTTGATGCCCCAAGTCGAGCTGGCCTGGGTGGCCTTCCTAAGTGTTGTATTGAGCATGTACCAGGAGAGGGAGATGGATGGTGGCTGAGAGAGCACACCAGAGCATGTCCCTGTGCCTTGGACATTCTCACATAGGTGGTGACCTGTGAAGATATCCTTCACAAAACCCACCCAAGGTGAATAAAGAGTGGGAGTATAAAAAAGTCCCATGCCCTCCTGTATGCCTAAAGAAAAAAGCAGAGCATGTTCTGCCTCCATAGACAGGGAGCTGAGCCGTTCATCTCTCCTAGGTGGCAGCATCCCCTGTGTATGTTCCTGTCCTTGTCTTGATTCAGCTTGAAAAAGGAGGAGAAAGCAAAAAATTATAAGGGAAATGGCTGATCAGTTCAGTGCTATTTTTCCATTGTAGAAAGCTATCTATCATAGTTCAGATTGTATTATTGTTAGATTATCTTTCTTGACAACCAGTAGATTTTGTTACATGTTTTAAAGGAATTTGTTAAATGTGCCTGTAAGACAAATCCTTTTACAAATTAATGTATGTGTTTGTACTCCCTTTGATTTCTACTAAAGATGATTTAGTGGGATAGTATTTAGCATGAAGTAAGGTGGGAAGACAAACAACTAAGTGCCTCTGTTCCCTATTCTTAAAGATGGTAGGGACAAAAATCATACCTTCTAAGAAAGAAATCTAGTGGGAAATAAACTTGGCCATAAAAACATTAAAAGTGTCTCAGAAGTGTTCTTATGTTATTCCTTCTAAATTATGTAGAAGACCAAATCATTAAGTGTGGCTTTGATATAGGAATTGTTTTAAAAGAAATGAAGAGTAATTCATTTGTTTTATAGGATATTCCTATCATCACATATGAAAAGATGTTTTACTACATTTTTCTACTTCTCATAATATGTGTTAAAGTGTTATTATATTTTAGTATGTAACACAAGATGCTCTGAGTTTATAGCTTAAAACTGTTTAAATATTAATAGGTCTTTTAACAATTATGAGGCTGTGGAGTGTGCAGTAGTTAATTTGCTTTATTTTTCCTTTTATGATATATAGTGGCAGTTATGGTGCATATAAAATTAAGAAAAGCAAATTCAAAGTATATCAAACTATTTTAATTAAATTACATGTTTTGTTGAAATTGCATGTAGTATACCTGTTTTCTAATAAAGATAATTATATTTAGTCCCACTTCTGATTCTCAACACCTATTGAACCTATTGGGTTTTGAGCAATTCAACTCAATTCTGACGCTAATTATCCAGAGTCTGAGCAGACCCTATGGGTTAAGGGCTCAGTCCCATAAGAATCCCCCTACTTCAAATATCACTCACAAGTCCCAGGTTGCCACCCATACTTCGGACTGGCCAGGTGTTTCTATAACTCTGTCTTTAGTTTTGTTTATTTGCTAGGACAACTCTCAGAACTCAGGAAAAAGTTGTATTTACTATTACTAGTTTATTACAAAGTATTCAACTAAGGACCAGCCAAATGGAAGAGTTACATAGGTCAAGGGTGGGAGGGGAAAGAGAGTGTCCATGGCCTCTCAGGGGAAACTGTCTTCCCAGCACATCAACATGTTCAACAAATGGAAGTTTCTCTGAATCTCAAGAATCCTTCCTCTCCTTGCATAGGTGAAACACCTACATGCCTCTGGCCAAAAAAGCTGCTTGAGAGAGAGCAGTGAAAAGACAATGTGCAGGCATACTTGTGAGAAACTGAGGCAGAATCCCATGTGGCCAGGTTGATTGTGAGCCTAACATGACCAAGACTTTGGCTGGAATAACATTTACTGTGTTAAGGAATTAAGGGTGACTTTATAAGGCCAATAAAAAAGCCCTTTGGAAAACTGGCCAGATACCCATCAGTAACCTTTCCTGATCTGTGGTAAGTAACGAAGGTTGCTTGCTGACAGGTCTGGGAATGGAAATGTGCTCCAGGACCTTAAGAGAAGAGGAATTTACCCAATGCATACAGGTATCTAATGGCACAGATGAAACTTGGGCTCATGAAAGGCTTTTGAGAAGTCCAGCCTGAAAATTCCTTATAAAAGTTTCCAGCAAAACCCACCTGACTTAAGGCCTACATGGTAGCAGAAGTTTGCACACAAATTCCTATATTCCCAAGAAGTTTCTTTATGCCTTGTTTGAAGATCTGAAGTAACAGCCTCCAAAGGGCAAGGCCAGCAAGGGCAGGTATTCAATCTACCTTGTTCCTCCCTAGCCTCAGGCATCATCAGATAAGGTCAAAGAAGTAATGGCTAACAACATGTTCTCCATTAAGTTATGTTAAATTGGGTTATGTTGAAAGGGTTATGTCAAAAGGTGTATGTTGAGTGGATTATTGGAAGCTAATCATGAGGTAGTCACATGATGTTTAAATGGACCAAGGAGGTCATTGCTATATTGTGCACATGCACAAAATTCCCTATAAACCAACCGCAAATAAAGAAGCTCGCCATTTTGCCTGAGCGAGCAGATGGTCACCTTTATTTAAAACACAATTTCAATAAGTGAGCTTATTCTCTGCGACATAGCTTTCCCGTGAGACCCTTATGACAAAACCCTCGGGTCTGGGGAAGGGCTGAAAGTTCCCATCTTCTAATCAAGTACTCCATCTTCCCACTGACTGACACCATCCTGAAGCTATCAGCCACCCTCCACATACTCAGGTGTGGAGAAAAGGGTCTTGGTATGAATAGCAAAAGACATTTTTATTACTTAGGAAATTCCAAGGATTTTAGGCCCTGTATGACAGGAACCCAGGACAAAAACTAAATCTCTACATGTATTTATAAATATACCAACCTAGTAATGTAGAAAAGTATATGTCAACAGAATTTAGGTTTTAGCAGTCAAGGCTTTCAGCAATTGCTCTGCTCCTGTGTTAATTATCTGGCCCCAATTTAATTTCTCAGTCGAGTGGCTTCTCTTTGTGAGCAGTACTGCTGTAGCTGTGGCAGACTGTCGTCACTATGGGATATATGACTTTTTCTGTAGTGGTTAAGAGAGTCCTTACTTAGTACACAAATGGGATGTACTCTAGATGTTCATTTGTAATGTCATCATTTTTAATTTAGAGCATATTTTATATCGAACAGTGGGATAAGTGGTACATGTTTCCATACCAGCCCATTGGCTTTGACTAGATGGGGAACTGAGTCCAAAAGAAGAAAATTGGGTGTTTGAATGTTAAGGGTGACAAGACTGATGATTCCAGATACTGTGTGTTATGGGCTGAATTGTCTTGCCTCATCCCCCAAATTCAAATGATGAAGCTCTGCTCCCTCAGGTGACTGCGGTTGGAATTAGGGCCTGTAAAGAGGTATTTAAGGTTAAATGAGATTTAAGGATAAGATTTAAGGATAACAGGGCCTTTTGAAGGCCTTCTGTTTCTTCATCTCCATTACTAACCATGCTGTGGTTTCATATTCTTTTATGTAAATGTTTGAATGTGTCCTTAGTAAATCCTGAGCATTAGATGTCCACCAGTATAACCTAGTTGAGAAACACAATAAACAGAGGAAGGAAAATGATGTGTGTAAGATATAGGAGCTTTGACATCTTATTTTATTAACCTTTATTCAAAAAATCATTCTGGTTAATTAGCTTTATCAGCAATATAACTATAATAACTACTAATATAACTTATAACCATGTAATAATTACAGTTATTCTAGAGAGGTTAAAGAGTGCTGGGGTTTTGTCATCTTAATTGTGATGAAATTCATCTTTTAACATTAACCATTTTAAAGTGAGTAGTTCGGTGGCATTCAGTATGTTCACAGTGGTGTGTAACCACCACCTGTATCTAATTCCAAAATATTTCCATCACCTCAAAATAAAACCCTGTACCCATTATGTAATTGTTGCAGGAAGACAAGGCCCAACGGAAAGAAAGAGCACCCAAACACCATAGTTATAAGAGGAAGGGCTTTATTCATTAGCTGGGAGCTTACGGCATAGAAGATTTCCAAATGGCTGCGCTCCCCGACTGGCTTGGTCTTTCCCTTTTTATTGACAATCAAAAAGTTCCACCTCACAGTACCCTTCCCATTGGCCAGTTTGAATCAAGTGGGAGATGGTACTCCAGCCCCTACAGAACTACAGGATTTCACAGAACTTGGAAATTTCCAAGTTCCCGGAAATTAAGCCCATAAATTCCCAATTGCTGAGTCACCATGGAGAGGGCCCTGCAGGTGCATCCTCCTGGCCTTCCTGAGAAGACCTGTTCTCCCAGACCTCGCCCTTCTCCTTCTCCAGTATCCTCTCTCATAATGACTCATCATTATCCCCTCTGCTCTACCCCTGACAACTACTAGTCTGCTTTCTGTCTCTATAGATTTATTTATTCTGGATATTTCATATAAATGTAGTCATAAATTACAACCTTTTATATCTTTCAAACCTGGAAATGGCCTGTTTCTTTAAAGCAGTTTTAAAATTGGGTTGTTTTTTGTTCTTGCATTATACGAATTCCTTATACAGCATATTTTGGATACCAAACCCTTATCAGATATATGATTTTCATGTATTTTCTCCCATTCTGTAAGTTATCTTTATTTGATCATGTTCTTTGATAAACATAAGTTTTTGATTTTCCTGAACTATAATTTATGTTTTTTTTTCTTTTGTTGTTTATGTTTTTTAGTGTCATATTTAAGGATCTATTGCCAAATTCCAGATCCTGAAGATTTACTTCTGTGTATTCTAAGAATTTTTTGATTTTATCTCTTAAATTTGGGTTATTGATCTTTTTTGAATTAGTTTTTGTATAGAGTATAATATAGGGGTCCAACTATGTTTTGTTTAACATAGATATTCAGTTGTCCCAATACCATTTGATAAAGAGACTGTTCTTTCTGCTGTTGTTGTTTTTTATCCACCTCTTCATTAAAAAGTTACTCCAGTGAAATGGTTAAGATCACTTAGGAGACAGAATGCTCAGATCCAAATCTGGTGTTACCATTTGCTACCTACATGACCTTGGACAAGTTATTTAACCTTTTAAACACTCAGTTGTTGTTGTTGTTGTTTTTTAATGTATCAAATAATAGAAACTCCATGGTAGTATTATAATATGAACATTAAATTGTATAATACATATAGCAAGATTGTTTACAGTAAAAGTTCAGTGGTTCCAGTAATTAACATTTAATTCTGATCTTTTGAAGGAGTCATTATTAACAGCTAACTTAAATTACAGTTCCTTAAGTCTACCTTCAAAAGGTAGAACTGAAGAATCTAAGTGATGAGATAAATTAGAAAGACATTATGATTGAGTACATTTTGGGTGTTATTTATTCCTGAAAATAATCTCATACTTTTAAAGAAGAAACTTGAAGTTTAGTGTTAACTAACTTTTCTAAGATATAATCATACAATGATCAAGTGGCAGAGGTAGCATTTAAATCAATATAGGCCTCATTGGAAGGTTTTCTGTTTCACTATTATGACTTACTGTAGAAAAAAAAGATTTAATTAATATGTGATCTGTCTTCTTTCCCAAAATTTCATATAATACTGGAGTATGGAAAGATGCAAAGTGTGGCAGTGTGTATGGATGCATGTAAGAGAGACAGACATATATACTTGCCATATAAAATATTGTGTAAAAATCAGTTCTCTAGGGGAATATTTTATTGTGATTTAGTATATACTTTTGATTAAATCTTAACCTACAGAATCTTTACACTCATCTTTGTCAATTCTTTATATAATTAATATTTATAATCTAAGTTTAATATTTAATTTTTTAGTATATTAAGTTGAGATAAAGATTTCAACGTCTAGTAAGCATAGGTTTTTGTTAATCATGATCTCTGAGTCCACTATTTTATATTGTCTTGACAATTTTACAACCCATAAATTTAGATTTCTTTCTGTGGTTCTCTTAGATGTAATAAAGGAACAGAATCGAGAGTTACGAGGTACACAGAGAGCTATAATCAGAGATCGAGCCGCTTTAGAGAAACAAGAAAAACAGCTGGTAAGTAGAACATTAAATTTCAGTGTAACTTTTCAAACAAATTTGGAAATTAGTGTTGGAATAATTAGCTAAGTAGGGAAAAGGCACATGGCAGGTGGTAAGTGATTTACTTGACTAAGAAATGGCATTTAATGACTTCCTGCATCTTCTGCTTACCTTTGTTTATTGTGTCATTCTGCTGACTGTCATCATCATTCTCTGTATTCCGAATCAAATTATTTTTCTGTTTGTGAAAGTCAAGAATGCCTGAGAAGAAATATTGCTCAAAAAGGAAGCCCCTTCTCAGTTAACAACAAAGATAAAATAGAAAATAAGAGAGAGTTATTAAAAAAAGTAATGACGTTAGCTCGTAGGTGTCTTACTTAATGTTTGAAAGATCACGTATTTGTGACAAACAATATACTTTTTTTTAATAGACTGGTCTAGTTCATCTTTAAATATTTCTGTATACTGTATTTTAAAATATATGCTGCCTCAGATCGTTTCAAAAAACAGTTTTCTTGAGTAATTGGCATGCAAGAAACTGTACATATTTAAAGCATACAATTGGGTAGGTTTTGACATATATATAAATAAACTCGTGTAACCCTTATTACAGTCAAGGTCGTATATATCCATCATCCCCGGAAGTTTTCTTACGCCCCTGGGAATCCTTCCTCTGCCTCCCTTTCTATCTCCCTTCTCTCCAGTGAGGCAAATACTTATCTAGTATTAGTTTATATTTCTAGAATTTTATATAAATGGAATTTTATAATAATTAACTCTTTTTCATATGTCTTCTTTCACTCAGCGTGATTGTTTTGAGGTTAATCAATGTTGTTGCTTGCATCATTATTAGTTACTTTTTCTTGGTGAATGTGATTCCATTGTGTGGGTATTTCACAATTTATGTCTCTCTATACCAGCCAGTGGACAGGTTATTTTCAAGTTTTGATTATTTTGAATAAAGTTACTACAGACATTGAAGTAAATTCTTTATGTGAACATAATGTTTTCATTTCCTAAAGGTGAGGTGCTGTGTCATAGAATAAATGTGTGTTTAGCTGTATAGGAAAGGGCTAAACAATTCAGAGTGACTGTAATATTTTTCTTCCTACTAGAAATGTGTGAGACCTGGGATATACTTGGATTGACAGTCTTTTATTTTAAGCCATTCTAATGCATGTGTGGTAGATTGTCATTTTAAATTGCATTTATCTATTCACGACTGATGTGGAGTTTCTTTTCATATACCTATTTGCCATTTACACGTATTCTCTGCCAAAGTGCGTACTCAGATATTTCATCCATTTTTTCATCAAAATGTTTTCTTATTGGTTGTAATGGTTCTTTATATATTCTAGATTCAAATGTGTAATAAATATATTTTTTGCAAATATTTTTTCCAAGTTCTTGGCCTTGCCTTGTATTATCCTAAGTGTCTTTTGAAGAACAAAAGTTGTTTTTCTTTTTGCTTTTGATCAGGTACAATTTATTCTGTTTTCCACTGTTAATACTTTCAGTGTCCTTTCTAAGAAATCTTTGCCTAACTCAGTAACATATTCTGTTATGTTTTCTTCTAGAAGTATTCTAGTTTTGTTTCTTAAATTTAAAAAGTGAAATATTGAATTAAATTTCAGTATGCTATCAGGAGAGTTCACTTTTTGCATATGGAAATTTAATGTTCCAACATAATTGTTGCTGACATCTTTCCCTTGTCACCTTATCATTTGAATTAGTTGTTTATATACAGATGGGCATTATCCGAATTCTACTATTCCATTGATCTGTGGCTGTTCTTAAGCTCATACTACATGGTTTTTATTACTATGGCTTTAAAGTAAATCTTCTAGTTAGAAAACATTAATCCTTCAACTTTGTACTTCTTTTTTCATAATTGTTTTGAATATTTTAAGTGATTTGCATTTCTTTGTGAAGTTAAGAATGTGCTGGTCATCTCTGATGAAAGGTCTAGAGTTTGATTTGTAGTAGATTGACTATGTAATAATTCTTCTTTAGGAAGAATTGTTTTAATATTAAGTCTTCTGACCCATAAAGATAGTATTTCTCTACATATACTTAGATCTTTAATTTTTCTCAGCAGTGTTTTGTACTTGTAGGGTTAAAGGTCTTGCATTTCTTTTTGTTAGATTTATCCCTAAGTATTTTATATTTTGATGCAACATGGTATTTTAAAGAAAAAATTCAATTTCTGACTTTTTGGGTTTTTTATATATAGCTACATTAGATTTTTATATATTCATCATGAATCCTACAATCTTCATAAACTCACTTGTTCTTGTAGACTTTTTCATAGATTTTATGAGATTTCTACATATTGATAATCAGGTAATGTGAATACATAAAACTACATCTTCTTTTCCTGTCTTGAAATCTTTTCTTTTTATGACATTTTGCACCTATAAGAACCTCCTATGCAATGTTGAGTAGTAGAAGTGATAAGAGCTGATATCCTTATCTTTTTACTTATTTGGAGGAAAAAAATTGCCTTTCATGATGAAGTATGTCAATTATACACTTTTCATAGATCCCTTTTCCATATTGAAGAAGTTTCTTTTTTCTCCTTTTCTGAGTTTTTATCAAGAATGAATTTTGTCAAATATTTTGTTTTTTTGGTATTTTTTGCATCTCTATATTAAAATTATTATGTAGTTTTCCTTCAGATTATTGTTGTAGTTAATTACATCGATTGATTATCAAAAGTTGAATCAACCTTTTGTTCCTAGTATACACCCGACTTGGTCATGATGTATTTTTTTAATGTATTTTCAGTTCACTGAAATTTTCAGAATATTTTCATCTTTGTTCATAGAAAGAAACTGATTTGTAGGGAGGATTGTGTAGTGCTTTTTAGTTAATTTTAATGTCAGAGTAGCAATATTGGCCTGACAGCACTAGCTAGCGAGGATCCCATACTCCTTTCTTTACTGAAAGGGTTTGTGTATTGTTTGATAAAATTAATCAGTAAAGTCATCTGTGAGTGAAGTTTTTCTAAGTTGGAAGGGTAGAATGGACTAGGTTATCTGTCATTGAATGAGCATTGTTAATTTGAGTCTCTTAAGTAATTTGTCCAGTTTTACTAAATTTTAAAATATAATGACATATTGTTGTTTATAAGATTTTCTGGTTATTCATTATCATCTTTAGGATATAAAGTACTGTCCTTGTTTGTGTTCTCAGTATTTGTAACTTGTGTGTTCTCTATCTTTCTCTATCTGTCTTCTTTTTTTTTTTTTGTCCTTCATCAGTCTGGCTGGTGGTTTATTAATTTGATTGATCTCCTACAAAAAAACCATACTTTGGTTTCATTGATTTTTCTGTACTACTTTATTAGTTTACAGATTTCTTTTTGGTTATATTATTTCCTTCCTATTGTTTATGGCTTTTGTGTTTCATTTGTTCTTCCTTCTCCTACTTTATACTGAAGCTTATGAGGTAAGGTATTCATTTTTTTTAAAAAAATAAACTTCTATGAATTGCCTTTCAGGAACTATTTTAACTGCAACTCACAAATTTTGATATGATGCCTTTTCACTTTAAATTTAAAATGTTATCTTACATTCTCTAATTTTTTTCAGGACTTTTTTAGAACTGTGTTATTGAATTATTACTCATTTATGATTTTCCTTCCCTATTTTTTTATGAATTTCCAGTTTAATTTCATTGTGATTAGTGTGGATATTTGGGGTGATTTCAATCCTCTAAAATTTATTGAGCTTTATTGAGCCCTCTTTTCTGATGTAGAATATGAAATATTTTGGTTTCTGTTTAGTATACACTTGTAAAGAATACATATTCTGCTTTAGCGGATAAGAGTTTCTTATAAATGTCAATTAGGTCAAATTGGTGATAATGTGTTTCTTTCTTTTTTTTTTTTTTGAGACAGAGCCTCAAGCTGTCCCCCTGGGTAGAGTGCTGTGGCATCACAGTTCACAGCAACCTCCAACTCCTGGGCTCAAGAGTCTCCTGCCTCCTCTTCCCAAGTATTTGGGACTACAGGCGCCCACCACAATGCCTGGCTGTTTTTTTTTTGTTGTTGTTGTTGCAGCCGTCATTGTTGTTTGGCGGGCCCAGGCTGGATTCGAACCCGCCAGCTCAGGTGTATGTGGCTGGTGCCTTAGCTGCTTGAGCCACAGGTGCCGGGCTGATAATGTGTTTTTTTCTTATGTCTTCTATATCATTAGAGATTTCTATCAAATTGTAGTAATTATAAGTTGTATACCAATGAGAGGAGCTGTCAATATCCTCTGTGCTGGTTGTGTTTCTCCATTCATTTCTGCCAGTTGTGTTCCACACGCAGTACAGCCTCCATAGTTAACCACCTTCCCACATTGATCACCACCTAGAGTTAAACTTAATTTTCATATACTGGACATGCATCCAGTGTAGATAGAAATACTGTCTTCTCTCTGGAACTTAACTTGGGCATTGGGTTGAGATATTTATCTATATGATCAGCTTTCAGTCCACCACTTGGCTCTTTACTTGCTCTGCACCACCAACTCTGTTTAGTTGTTCCCTTTTTTTCTTACCTATTTTTGATTAGTCTTTTTAAAAATTTTCTTCTAGGTTCTATATGTTCACTGTTTTGAAATTTTTCTTTGTGTTTGTGGCTGAAGGGACAAGTTCTTGTCTTTCCATGTAAACATATGGAATGAACCGCCCTCTCAGATTAATCTTCCTCTCTGTGACTATGACAGCCTCTTCAGTTTTACAGGGAGATGGTATATTTTATATAATAGGTCTATTCTTCTGAAATAAATTGTTGAGGGATACTCTGTAATAATTTTATTTCTCTCCTAGGAATTAGAAATTAAGAAAATGGCCAAAATTGGTAATAAAGAAGCTTGCAGAGTTTTAGCCAAACAACTTGTACATCTTCGGAAACAGAAAACAAGAACTTTTGCTGTCAGTTCAAAAGTTACTTCTATGTCCACGCAAACAAAAGTGATGAATTCCCAGATGAAGATGGCTGGAGCAATGTCTACCACAGCCAAAGTAAGTAGGAGCCTTTCTAGCCATAAAGTTCTACTTTGATTAGAGGTATTTACAAATTGATATTCAAGTCACAGTATAAGCACCTCCTGGTATATATGTGGTGCAGAAGCTGTGATTTTAATAAAATGATTGATTGATAAAACTAGATAGCCCAAGTAATTACTTCTAGATTCTTTATTGATATGTTCTGATATAAAATTTCCTCTTTTAGGACCTTTTTTATTTTCTTGATCATGAATAGCTTATAATTATAAAATTGACTTTAAAGGGCAGCGCCTGTGGCTCAGTGAGTAGGGCGCCGGCCCCATATACCGAGGGAGGCAGATTCAAACCCAGCCCTGCCCAAACTGCAACAAAAAAATAGCCAGGCATTGTGGCAGGCACCTGTGGTCCCAGCTACTTGGGAGGGTGAGGCAAGAGAATCACCTAAACCCAGGAGTTGGAGGTTGCTGTGAGCTGTGATGCCATGGCACTGTATCCAGGACAGTAAAGTGAAACTCTGTCTCTAAAAAAAAAAAATTGCCTTTAAAAAGTGTTTGCTTTCTTCCCTTGAAATTGTCAGAAGATTGTTGGGCTTCTTTCCTTAAGCTCTAAGTTCTTCTTCTTTTGAGTAATAATTTCCACATTTTCATGAATGTGTCCGAAGGACTTATTAGTTGTTTCTCTAGAGTCTAGGCTTAATTTACCACTTAGACTAGAAACTTTTTATTAGTGTAGAGGCTAAAGATTGCTCATTCTGAGGTCTTTTGCAGTTGGTAGCCTAGGAAAAGGCACCTAACACGGTCCTGCCGTATAGAAATGTCTGAATTGGAATTCTTACTTAAATCTGGTAGAAATGTCTTAATTTGAGCAAATAATTGTCTATGTCCTCTAGATAGGGTCTAAAAGAAATGGTGAAGAGGAAATAGAAAGTAAACTAGGCATGAGCTTAACCTTCATGAAGCTCACAGTGTATGTAAGAGCAGCTCATCTGAGAGGCAGTCTGTCTGGTGTTGAGGAACATCAGCTCTGGATCCAGACTACTTAGTTCAGATCTCATTCCATTTAGTAGCTGTGTGGCCTTGGGCAAGCTATTTAGTTTTATTGTGCCTTCCTTCCCCACTTATAATATATTGAAAATCGTAGTACCTAACACGTAGAGCTTGCAGCACGTTTAAATGTTGTTTAACCTTAATTACTGTATGTAAGGTGCTGAGAACAGTGCCTGGCACACAGTAAGGTTATTTAGACATTAGATACCCTATTGTTATCAACGTTGCTATTGGTATTAGTATTGTTTATAACAATAATATAAGTTGCAATCAAAGTAATATAATTTACACTAATAAACATAAAATGTCATCTATAGTGAGTAGGATTTAATGGGGCCATCTGTTCTGGATCTGGGGTGTCAGGGGCTACCTCTGTAAGAAAGTGGTACATAAACTGAAATCTGAAAGACTGTTAGTGGAAGCAAGTGCAGAGCATTCCCGGTGAGGGACTAGCACACGAGAAGGGCCGGTGGCAGGAGAGAGCAGAGCACATCTGAGGGAATAAAAGGTCAGTGCGCTTAGAGATGGTGGTGCAAACGAGACTGTCTTGTTAAGCAGAGTTCATTCCAGAGTAGGTCTCACAGGCACATTATGGAGTTTGACTTTTAGCACTGAGAGCAGTAGAAGTAAAGGGAGGACAGTTTCATACTTGATTACTTTGGCAAGAGCATCGTATGCACATTGAGAAAGGGTCATGCTTGTTTCATGTCTTTGAAACCAACATGTTTTCTATTGTATGGTGTCCTTTAATATACTGAATCAACTACTTAATGCATACAAACTTATATGTATGTCATATATGTAAATACAGTCATGCTTTACTTAACAACAGGGATACATTCTGAGACATTTACACTCAGGTGATTTCCTCATTAGGGGGTATAGCCTGTTACACACCTGGGCTGTATGGTATAGCCTATTGCAACTAGGGTACACTATACTAAATACTTCAGCAATTGTAAGTTTTTGTGTGTCTAAACATAGAAAAGGTAGAGTGAAAATATGGTATTATAATTTTATGGGACCACCATTACGTATGAAATCCATTGTTGACCAAAATTTGGTAAATGGTACAAAGCTATAAATAAAATGTGGCCAGAAATAAGTTGTGAATTTATAAGAGAATTGTTTTCACATACTTTTACAAACTGAATTTTTCGATTTCTTTACATAGTTTAAAAGGTGTTAATAGATTATGTATGCTAGAACATCCTCTAATTTTTTTAATTTGTTGACCTTGCTTACATGTGTGTACACCTGGCACATAACAGGTAAATTTAATTTTCCTGTTTGAATAGCAGTGGATTTTATGTTGGTAATATTTTTATTATATAATTTTGTTGTCTACAAGTCAGATAAGGTTTTGTTCATGCTGTTTTTTATTATATGGATGTTAAGGAGATGGTTTACAAACAAATATTTCATTCTTTTCTAGAGTACCTAGCACTTAGCACTGTGTTTGATTATGGCAGAGTGGATATCTTTTAAAAGCCTGTCTGTATTTAATATGTTTGACTTATTCCATAGTAAAATCTTCATAATGTGGGGCTAACATGAATCTTTTAATATATTTAAAGACAATGCAGGCAGTTAACAAGAAGATGGATCCTCAAAAGACGTTACAAACAATGCAAAATTTCCAGAAGGAAAACATGAAAATGGAGATGACTGAAGAGATGAGTAAGTTGAATTCTCTCCTTGGATTAGCCAATTTTACTTACTAGCATTCTCCTGCTCTCACCTATGAAGGTAGAAGTAATGAAACAAAAAGCGATAGAGCAACCTTACAGGGAGTTATTTACATTGTAGTTTCAATGCATTTTTAAATTGACAGTGTATTTCTCTCAAAATTCTATTAGCATTTAACTGAGGCAGAATACATAAACTACTATATGCTATATTTCTTTGACACATTAGCCTCAGCAGTTTTTTACTTCATTGGTTAGTGTACCAAAACCAACTGGTGAATGAAATAACTCCTCATGCTATAAATTAGGTAGTTTTCAGAATTACATTGACTCTTTCATACTACAGAAGATCTGTTTGTGTTGGAGGGAGAGATAAGGGAGCTCTTTCTCTTGTTTTTATTCTTGCATAACATCAAAGTACCCTAATTTATTAAACCATTCTTACAATGGTTAATAAGATTATCTTAAAATTTTCATTATAACTGATAATTCTTTGAAAAAATGTTTATGTGTTATTTTTGTTTGTTTGTTTACATTTATATGTTATAATTGACCAAATTTTCTAGAGTTAGCTGCTGTTCTAAATCTCCTTAGAACATTAACTTCTTTAAGACGTTTGGTTACATAAGTACTACCATGTTCTTCCCAGAGAGAATTTTTATTTCCCCAGTAATGAATGGGTGACCCTTCATATGGACCCTGTTCAACATTAAGTTACTACTTCTTTTATCCTATGTCAAAAACTGGCATCATTGTTGTGAAAAGGTTTTTCTAATTCCTTAACAGTTAGATGTGTAGGCATATGCCAGTTTAGCTCTGCTTATCTGTAGCATTTAATGCGTAAAATAGCATCTAATTAAATTACCAGAGTTACTAAATTCATGACTATTCTATTCCAGAGCACCCATTCTTCTTCCTGGGTCTGATGATATACTGTAGATGTATATTTGATAGCTCCAGAAGTTAGTTAGTTTTTACTTCAAGTCTTTACTTTCAAAAAAATGATTCTTTCAAGGCTCTTGAAACTTCAATGAATTTTTAATGGCTAAGAGAATTTTTGTTTATATAGTGATCACAATATTTAACATGTTCATGTGGTTTGCAATGATGGCACAGGTGTGAGTAGGTCTTATGAAAGAAATAAAATTTTTCATTAGGCTGTAATAAAACGAATCAATAATCCTTTATTTGATCATATATATATATATATATAACATCTATCTTAGTTGTTATCATTTGTATTTTAATAGTTTACAAAAATGAAATAATTGTTATTGGTTATTACTCATTTTTTGTCATAGCCTAGTAAACTAACAATATGTCATGCAAGTTATTTTCAGCGACTTCTCTTAGAAATAACATAAATTACAAGTCCCTTCAATCTCCATTTTGCTTTAAAATGGACAAGTCTTTGGTTAAAGTTCTACATTTTGAGCAATAGTTATCATCAACTAAAATGGTCCCCAAGCCAATAAATGGTACTTATGTATTACTAGTTCACGAGACTTCATATAACCTGTTTCTGGTGCAGTGGGAGGCTATAGATATTAATTTACCATGCTATGTATTTGATAGTTTCAATGTTTTCCTTATAAGCAGAGAAATCAATAGGTTTATTATTTCTCTGTTAATTTTATGTTATAACCTAAACTGTACGGTAATTTGCAGTATCTATTGATAGTGTTCCACAGTATATGTGATTATGATCAGAAAGATGTAGACTAGTATTAGTCAGTATTAGACTGTACAGTAACTCTGCATTGACTGTAGTAGGTTGTCAGTTAATGCTTATTTAAAAACCCCAAACCATTCTATTTATAAGAGAGATTGTTGCGAATGTATAAAATAGCAGATATACAAAGAGAACACCAAACATATTTTTTAGCACAAAAAAGCAGCCATAACAAGGCACAGCAAGCAGAAACATACCTGAGCAGTCAAAGGGTTAGTGTTGTATACAAATACAGTTTTTCTTTTTTGTAGTCTTGGCAGTAGCCATGGGGATGTAAAATAACATTCTGTAGCAGCAGGTAAGGAAACTATGGCGCACTCACCAGTTGTACAGGGCACAGTAACAAAAAGACACAAGAATGGGCATATACCAAAGTGTTTGAGAACTTCATCCAAACCTACTTTAAAGCATTCTGTGCAATTAAGTTGTTATGACATAGTTCTGTTACATAATTGTTGGGTCCATTTTCTTGATCTTATAATGTACCTGAAAAATAAACCTCTCGAGAAAAAAACGTCCACACTGATTACTGGGGAAGGTCTGTATACACAAGCAAGATCGTGTTTTAGAAAGGAAACTTGAAACTCCAAGAAAACACTTGATGTTTTTATAAGCTTGTAGCAAATTGATGTTCCTATTGCAGTTTTATAGGAAGTATTAATGCTTTTCTGTGTTTTGGAACTTTCATATGTTAAATGGCAATTGTTTTAAATGTGTAACTGTTTGAGTTTATATAAGCATGTATACACTGTGCTAAAAGTCACTTACATTTCAGTTTGTGTATAATGTCAATATGCAACTTTCGCTTTAAATTTTTTTCAGTGGCTTACATTTTAAAAAAGAAAAACAACCAGCATGAAATTGCACCTAAGTCTGTATTCACTGTGTCCTTTTCTGAATCTTCCTGTGACCTGTCAACTAAACTTGAGTTTTTATAGTCATTTTGAAGTGTATTAATACAAACCAGGAAATTCTTTAGAAGTTGGAACACATCTTCATAATAAAGTAATTAATCCAAGGGAAAGTTTGCTTCGATTAGTATCCATTTTCATCCTTTCATTCTCGCCCTTCTCCACACCTCTCCCTCCCCATAGTATGTATACTGTACATTTATATATATTTATGGTGCTAATGTTTATCAGTGTTGCCACCTGATTTAAAATCACTTAGAGGCCTTACTCTGTAGATACTGCCTGAGAAGTATCAATTTTCATTATTTGCACCTGAAGTTTTACCTTGCCTCTAAAGTCTTGAAATATATAGTCACCTTACAAAGAGAAAGAGTTCATCAGTATTTTCTTTTCTGGCTAAATGGAGTAAAAAAATTGAAGAAAGGAAAAGATAAAAAAGTTATTTTCAAGTATAAATGAACTTATCTCTTTACAGGTAGAATTTATATTCTCCCACTTGTTCACATTATAGTTTTGGAGACAAAATCATTGGGAAGTCCTTGTTACACTTTTTCCAAAGCATTCAACTTCGCTAATCTATGATTACACCTGTCTAGTGTTTTTCATATAGCCTCTTCATTCATTTTTTTCTGCAGCTCTCTCCTCATTCAGACCCTTACAAACTCTCCACCTCCTTTATAACTTCACTGCTATCCAAGTAATTTACACTGCTAGATTATTTTTCCAGAAGCTTAACTCTGAGCATGTTGATGAGATTCCTTCAATAGCTTTCTGTTGACTAAAAAGTAAATCCTTAAATCATAAATTAAAAACGATATTTTGGTCAAGACTCTTTATTTTGCCAGTGAGAATACTGAGGCCTAGAGAGAGAAAATGACTTATCTCCAAAGTTGCAAGGGTACTAAGTGGAAGAAATGAGATTCCAATTCAAATCTTAACATTCACTTTATTTCTATAGAGATAATGTTCCATTTTTTGTCCTTAAGCTCTTTTGTCTCCTCCAAATTTACTTTTTACTGTTGAGCTCACCCAAAACATCAGATTGTCATATCATGCCCATATAAATCAGAGCCCTTAACCAATACCAACCTTTATTAATAATGTCAAGGATACAAATAATTAAGTTGGATAAGCAAAGCAGTTATCCCAAATAACTGAGAGGGCTGAAATATCCCAAATGAATCACTTTTTTTTATCACAAACACAAGCTCTCTGACCCAGAATAATAAGTGATGTATCCATTGAGGTCACTTATCATCTCATGTTGAAGGGAATACTCAGATTATGAACTGTCTCCAGTTAATACCCCGGACAGTCATCTACTTTATGTGACATTTTCCCTGGAGTCATGGCTCATAAACCCATAGATTGTAGGTTTGTTACTGCTGGGACATCCTGCTGCAAGCATTCCATAGACAAGGACTCTCGCTCTAGCAAATATTAGCCTATTTATTTACCAGGAGTCCCAATTATCAGCATTATTACAAGGAGATAACAATTTAAAGATAAGATAGAAATATAAATTGTACCTGTAAAAAGATAATGTTCATTTATACCTGAAAATAACTTTGTTTGTTTGTTGTTTTTTTTTTTTCCTTCTTCAAATTCTTTACTAGGTTACCTGTCTTTCTTTTTCTGGGGACAACCCCCAGTAATCAAGAGAGGAATGATTGTGAGCCAGTTACGTCAATTGTTTTTCTTCCAGACATTTTCCATGTGCGGACCTTGAATAACAACCAAACAGAATAACTCACTCTCTCTCATGTGTCCCTTTTGCCACACTGTGTCTTTGTTCTGTTCTGTTTGGTAAATCCTATGTATCCTTCCAGGAGTACGTCACATATTCCTTCCTCCCGGGGGATCTAGTCATCTGAAACTTCACAATCATCTACTCTTCACTTCACCACAGTCTGTTTCTTAATGTTTTTCTTTTGTAATCAAGCGTAAAAACCTAACGTCTTTATTCTTCTCCATCTTTCCATCCATTGTACTAGTATTGCATGCTAGAGACTTAAGTGTCCAGTTTCATAAGTCATAGAAATAATAATTCTGCAAGGTTCAAGTGGACATCATTCTTTGGGCAAGTTTAATAAAATACTGAGCCTTAGACTTCATTAGAATAGCATCCTTATATCATGAATGTAAATTTATGGTGTATGAAAATAATGATTATAGGCGTAAAAAGAGCAAATTGTCTTTAAATATCTACAGAATATTTAATTCTTGAATATTTTTTGCTACGTAGATTTAACAGCTGCCAGCTTAATGGATATAATTTGTGGTATCATGTTTAAAAATCTTAAGCCTATAACTGCAAGTATCATATAGTTTTTGTCTATTAGATTTCTTTTAAAGCAAAGTAGATTTAATTTACTAGATGAGTAAAACAAGTACATTTGTGTTGGAATTAACATTACTTCAAATTTAGTGGCTCAAAAATGTACTTATCAATGTACTTTACCAATATTTAAGTGACTTATAGATAGTTGGTTCAGTAAATTTGCCTTGTATTATATAAATATACAAAATATATGCACATAATTTGGCTAGCTTCTAAACATGTAAATCTATCCTGAAATTTGAAATCTAGACAATAACTGTTTTGCTGTCTCCTCCTCCCTCCCCAGTCAATGATACACTTGATGACATCTTTGATGGCTCTGATGATGAAGAGGAAAGCCAGGATATTGTGAATCAAGTGCTTGATGAAATTGGAATTGAAATCTCTGGAAAGGTATGAATATATTCTTTTCTTAGTTGGAAATAGTTTCTACCACTTTTGTGAGTTGTTACAAGGTTTTGTATTGTCTTTTTTTTGTTTTTACTATTAGGTATAAGTTTTTATATTTGTTTCAAAAGTAAATTATACCACATCCTTGTTGTCCCAGCCCATATGTTTGCTGACACATGTTTTTGTTTTTGTTTTTTTTCTCCTTTCTTTAATATAGATGGCCAAAGCTCCATCAGCTGCCCGAAGCTTACCATCTGCCTCTACTTCAAAGGCTACGATTTCCGATGAAGAGATTGAACGGCAACTCAAAGCTTTAGGAGTAGATTAGTCAAAAAAAAATCTCATAATATTTTTGCTTATATACTACAAACCAGGCCTGGTGCAGATTCCTTTTGCAAAACACATTTATTTTGCAAAAATAAAGACCATGAGTGAACAGTTGTTTCCTAATCCATGGCTGTTTTGAGTCTTTTGCCAAAGAATGACAATGATGGAAAAATGGGAACAGTTTGGATTTTAGTTAGAACTATTTAGGAGCGATGATGTGTAAAACATTGATTTCTTTTCTGCATGGCACAGAGACATTATATTCATTACATAGTGTCAGTTTATGTTCTACGTCTTTCTACGCTGAATATAAAAATCTTGTTAAATGCCAGTAGGCACCAACTTAAAGAGACTTGTAAAAATATTAAAAGTATCTCATTAATTCTGTATCTGTTGCTTGTCTTTTGTAAGTGATTGTGTGTTATTAATATAGGCGGTTGAGCTGCCAAATTATTTTAAAACGATCTAAAAGAAGAGTGCTATTTAAACATCTGTCTTAAACAAAAGCTGTCATAACTTTTTTTTTTCCTTTGGGAGAACATTCTAGTTGGTAATGTTATTATCTTTCAAAATGTGCTTGGCACCTGCCTTAAATAGCACAGATGGTTTGTGCACATCTTTAAATTATTTTGTCTGGCAAAAAGAATTACAATTTAAACTAAAACTGAGGCCTTGTACAAAGATTTTTCAGGCTCTCTTTAATAATGCTTATAAAAGTGAATTGAATTAGCAAAAAACAAACACTGGATTAATAACATTTTACCATAATAAAAAAATTAAATTTTGACCTTCTAAAAACTGAGGAAGTTTTGTATGTATTATAAGTTAATTTCTGTTGAATTTTGAACAGTATCAATGTGTGTATCAACTTCTCTAAATTCAAGCCATTATTCTCAATACATACTATGACAATACTCTGAATTTTTTAAATAAAAATTAACCTTTTTTTGGTAAACTACAATTTCGTTAGAAACATCTGCCTAAATATTGTGTTAATGTATTAGCAGTGTTTTTTAAGGTAAAGTTGCTGGAGTGTTTAATGTATGTATAGAGCGTGAGAGAAAATGAAGGTGTACCAGATCAGTTAGAAATTAACTTAGGATTAGGTTAGTTTTGGAAAAGGATATAAAATATGGGTTCTAGCACATCCCACAACAAAAACTCTGGAGGAAGCCAGGCACAGTGGCTCACACCTATAGTCCTAGCTCTCTGGGAGGCCAAGGAAGAAGGATCACTTGAACTCAATAGTTTGAGACCAGCCTAAGCAAGAGTGAGACCGCATCTCTACTAAAAATAGAGAAACTAGCCAGGTGTTGCGAGAGGTGCCTATAATGCCACCTATTCCAGAGACTGAGGCAGGAAGATTGCTGAACCCAGGAGTTTTGAGGTTGCTGTGAACTAGGCTGATGCCACAGCACTCTAGCATACTAACCAGGGCAATGGAGTGAAACCCTCTCTCCAAAAAAAAAGAAAGAAAAAACCTCTGGAACAGATCAGATATGTATAACCTGTTTAAGTTGAGATGATGGGCATTTTGGACTAATGTTTACAAAGTCAAAAACCTCTTAAGGATAGTATACATGTGATGTGGATTGGTGGGAGGAATTAAAAACTAAACTATTTAGTTTGTACTCCATAAGCCATTTGATAATGTTCCAAGATTAGGTTTCATTATTGATAGTATTAAATAGAATTTTCTGAACACTGATGGGTCAAAACATTTACTGGATTATTGAATGTTCACCCAGGACATGTTTTGATTCTTGGATGTACCTGATAAAGCATCTAACTTATTTACTTTATTGTTTAAATGTGGGGGCTTTTAAAAAATTATTTTGTTAAAAATATTCCAATAAAAATTTATTATTATCTTTTTTCTTATCTCTTTTACTCTGTGTTTGGCTTCTGCTAAAATTACAAATTCTGTGCAAATTTGATAATATCTCAAAAGAATGATTTTCATTATTTTCCTGAAAGGAAATAGATACCTCTGTTACTTACATTTTAAATAAAACAACTGTCTTTTTAAGAATTTGTATTGGTACAAAGCTGATGTTTGTGATTGTTTGTTAATAAGCCCAAGAATTAGTGGTTTGCATTTAACTAATGTGACAATTTTTCCTAAAATTTCCAGAAATGAAACACTTATAAGTTTCGTTCTTGAACTTCGGCATCTCTGTGATTTCTCCCATTTACCACCAAAGACCTTTGGACCCAAAAGACAGTGTAAAGTCATTTGGATTTGCCTGTATTTATAAAAATGTTCTCGTAGCAGTTTTCACGATCACTATAAATTTGCAGTGTTACTGTATCCCTTGCTAAAAATAAAAGTTCCTTTTGGGTCATTTAAGATTAGAAAATGGGATTCCTCTAGATTGAGCACAATGGAAATACTGATTTTTTTTTTTAATAAAACCTTTTCTAACTTCCACTTTCTTGTGAAAAGGATTTCTTTAATAATGGTATTCAAACAACAAGAGGTTACCCCTAGAAAGAGAACAAAAAAGTATCTGTGTTACTGAAAAGGATGCAGTGCATTGTCACATTTTGCTACCGATGAACAAGTCATGGATGGAGGTGATTTCAGAGTGCCAGAGAAGTAGGACGTGACACCAAATGTCAATGGCCTCACCTGTTCTTAGGAAACAAGACAACCATCTGTTAGATGACTGTGCTGCTGTTCAGACTGTGTGCTCTGAGGGTCTTTGGTTATGGCCAGGGCTACTGGAAAGGGGCTCAGGATTGAGACCCTATAGGCCAAAAGGAAGAAGCTGACAGCCTGGGGATTTATGTTATTTGACCTGTGCTGGGATGTATATTTTGTCACAGGGATTTGAATCCCTTTAGTGGAAACCTGGCACTCTGTCTTAGACCAAATGTCCTTTCCCTAGGCACCCAGTTCTCACCTAGACCTGTGGACCTAATTTAAATGTGTACTCCTAAACACTATGTTAAAACAGGTCTGAAAGAGACCTATGATAACATTCCCTGATACTCTGCATGAAAATGTGTTTGCAGCTTCAGAAAAACCCATCAAATTTCCAGTTTCCTCTCTATAAAAGCATCCCTTAAACAGACTTAAACTATTATTATTATTTTTTTTTTTGAGACAGAGCCTCAAGCTATCCCCCTGGGTAGAGTGCTATGACATCACAGCTCACAGCAACCTCCAATCCTGGGCTTAAGTGAGTCTCCTGCCTCCGCCTCCCAAGTAGCTGGGACCGCAGGCACCCGCCACAACGCCCGGCCATCCTTTGATTGCAGCCATTATTGTTGTTTGGCGGGCCCAGGCTGGAGATTTGAACCGCCACCTTAGGTGTAGTGGCTGGTGCCTTAGCCTATTGAGCCACAGGCACTGAGCCAACTTAAACCATTCTTGTATTCTTGGTTCCATTAAGAGTCAATTGAATTAACATGACTTTATAGGCAATCTGATTTCAGGCATTCCTCTTCTGGAATCTCACACCTCCCAGAACCTTCCCCAACATCTTAAAAACACACACGCACACCCCTCCCATCCCCAAATACTGAAAATATTTCTTTGACTAGACACAGTCTTTTCACCAATAGAGATGGAAAGGTAAATTGTATGAATGAGTTTGCCAACCCCCCCACTAAGTAAAGTTGGAATTTACATATTGACATAAATGATAAACATCTCTTCATTTTAATGGACAACTCTACTGAATTCCTAAAGACTTACAACTGATGAGCTTGCAGGGACGTAAGATGGAAAGACTGCATGGCTAAAATTAGCCTTTGACATTTATTTCCAAAAGTATAAACATTAGTTCTACATAGCAAACTACATTTGTCATTTGGTTAATTGTGGTTTAGAATTCTAAATAACATTGACCATTTTCTATTGTTTTAAAATGTTAATCTCTATCAAAATATTTTCACAACACAGCTAAAAAATAGTCTCAAAACTCATTAGTACAAATTAGTAAATACTAAGTACCAGTGTATTTACAACTAACTTGTGAGTAGCCAAATGAGTGACAAATTTCTGTTTTAATATTCAACATAATTTCTTTTAGGGAGAAAAATTGGTTCCCATTACTGGTTGTGTCTCTGCTAGAAAAGAATGGCTTCATGGATGAATACCTGATAATATCTATTTATGAGCAAAGTGTTTATAGAGAGGACCTTAGTACATATACATGAGTATTTTTATTACATAAAGTAAGTCACAGTAAACATTACTAGAAAATTCATACTTAAAATGCAAAATAATCACTAATCTAGATTTATGTTACATTTTGCTTCTATTGCAAGTTTCAAAGTGCATATATGCATTTTTGCATATATATGTATACATGTGCATGTATGTGATCTTGTCTTTTGCAAACTAAAGGATCTCTTCCCCAACTTATATATGTTTTAAGCAGATGAAGAAATATTGTGTTATCCAGAGAACAAATTTAAACACTTGCATGGCTGAATAATTTGGAATTTACTCTTGAATAAGATTTATACCACTTGAATGCTAAATACGTGCTTAAGCAGAGATAATTAGACCATTGGAAACAATCTTTTGTTAATTAAATATCTGTCTTCTACCCTTGCAACTGATATGATCTAAGTAGATGATCACCTGTAAAAATGCTAGGTCCTTAATAATATAAAGAGACTGGGCAGTATTATCTATTTAGTGACAATTCTAAATCAACAATAATATTCGGTCTAATTGTTTCCATTTTACATAAAATAAATTCAATGGCAGCAAATTTAAATGCAAAAGGTCACTTCTAAATTATAATATCACACTATAGGTTGCCTTTTTCTTACAAGTGTCAAAGAAGTGCATTCTTAAAAGTTAAGTACACATACTCTTTGAGCTATAATTCTTAGAATTAAGTGGCGCAATCTATGAAAATTTTTGAATTAAGAATAGATTCTAACAAATTATATTAAAAGCAGTCATATTTTGCTGTGAGATCTCAAATGATTTTCTGAATTGAGATATTTTAAAATAGATTACATTTTGAAATTAAGTGACACCCTTTACATTTGTAGCCATTATTAACAGTACCCCCTTTTATTCTTTCATTTAACAAAGACGGCATGCCTCCTAGAAGCACTTTCTCAAGCACTGCAGAAAAAACAGTAAATAAGCCAGTTCTCGTCCCCACTCAGTTGTGGCTCACATGCTACTGGCCTGGGACTCAAGAATCCATGAAGCGTATTTTCTATAGCTAAATGTCAAGAAGCTGATTTGGGAGAAGAATGAAAAGATCATAAATTAATGTCTTCCCAGATCTCTTTGAAACAGTTCTTTGGATTCTATGCCATGAATACTAGCTTTAACGGTGTTCATTCTAATTGAGGCTTATTCCTAAATACAGCAATAAAACTCTAAGACACTTTCAGCTTTTAAGTTTAAAACATTTAGTTCAAACTATTAGAGCTGGTGGTAAGCAGAAAATTGGTTAATGAATTTTCTAATTGAAACTTCCCCGGTGAAATCCTTTAAATATGTGACATTACTGACTAAAATATTAAAAAGCTCATAGGCTTGGAAAAGAAATTTAAACCAAAAGACCTACAAGAACACTCACATGTCTGTGTGTGTGTGTGTGTGTATGGGGGGCTTTGGGAGAGAGAAGGAGAGAAAGAGAAGGCATTTCATTGCTGTTAGTCACCAGCTGAAGAGGCACAATGTGGCTTCTGAGATAATTATTTTAAGTGAAATAACTTACCAATATAATTTAAATTGCTGGATTCTTTTTAAAACAGTAGTAGTAAAGAAAAATGTCTGCTAAAATAATTGACATAAAATTCTTTTTAAAATCAACCGAGTAAGTTGTATTTTTGTTGAGGAACAGAAAGGAATGAAAAGTAAAAAAAAAAAAAGTGAGGATTGCACAATAGTAAATCTTATCTGCATTCAAGATGCTCCTTAGAAATAGAAAATAAACTCTGATTTAGGCTTGTTTTCACTCGTTTTTCTCTCTGCCTTCGGTTGCAAAACCAAACTCTCACGACTTCTTTCTCAAGATTCAGTTCTTCAGCCATCCGCACGATCTCTTGCGAGGAAGGTTTATTCTGTTCTCCAAAATGTCTCTCCAGAGCATCTTTAGCAGCAATACTGGGGTGGGGTGGGAGTAAAGGGTGAAATGATGTTGTCTTTAGTCAAGTTTTTGGCAGATCAAAATTAAGTTAGGTTGAATTTCCTAAATATTATCATGAAAAGAAAATTTAGACTCTGAACACATTTGTAAAGCGCTTCAATAAGAACAGGTGTACCATATGTTAAATATTTAGATGCTTGTATTAGGCAGAGAGTGATGTTACCAGGGTCAGGAAGAAGTAAGTAGGGGGACCCACGCCTTCTATGTTTATCCCACTTTGTGCCACTAGAGGGCACTGCGTTCTTGAAAGAAGTGAACACATCCGTAGGCATTCCTAAATACGCCCCTACATCACTCAGGTTGTTTACAGTAGAGGAAATGTGTAGTGAAGAATGAACCAATCAAAACAAAACCCATCTTTTAGTAGTTCCTATGTGTGCCTCACAGAAAGTACCAAAAGATCAATGAAAAATCTTTCTGGGTTGAAAATGCAAGAGGTCATGGTATAATTTAAGGAATGTAGCAGTGCTATTCTAATAACACGGACACCATTGATAGGATACCCCAAGGCCAAAGCAAGAATTTATATTTAAAAGGACAGCAGACGTGGCCCTTTCTTAGAAGCGATTGTTTGGTTTCTGTATGTCTCTAAAGTTTCAGGAAGGAAAGTGTTCTTGAATGAAACAATACAAAATTTTCCACCAAACATTAAAATCGCTCGCTCTCCATTTCTCACAATTAAGCTATTATGCTTTCAGAAAGCTATCTTGTCTCTTTCGTTGAGTTTATTCTCCTTACCTTTATGTGTTATATTGGACCTATGTTACACGCAAATGTTCATTCCATTTGTAAAATAAATATAATTATAAAATATAAAAAGTACCTTATAGTTGTTCTTCGTTTTCTTTTCCTTTCGTTTGCTCCCACTTTTTCATTGTACAAAGCTACAGTATGGAAATGGGATAATTACGAACACAAAGTAGATTTCTTTCTTTAACTATTTGATTTAGGTTTCAAATGTTTTCTATAAATGATGCAAAATAAAAACGCCCTGAAGTTTTGTCGTAGATTTTGAAGTCTAAGTCACTGTGCATTTCAGGCCCTGGAGAAAAATGTTAATGCAGAAAGAAATATTAACTTTGCAAAGACTATTTTTTATATATGATATCCTCACCTTCGGCTGGAACAGTTGCTTTCAATGTTTTTAAACTTTGCTCTTTATTCAGCTTTGACAGAAGTATGAATAGATAATTTCACCTCATGAAATTGCTCCACTAGCAGTCACTTATTTTATTTACTTGGAAGAACAGTGTGTACAAAAGTGTAAACTAATGTTAGGTTATATTAGTGATTCATATACAGTTACTTCAGCATAGCACAGATGCAAGAAAACTAGATGTACTAAAAATAAGTATTTCATCACTTCACTTTGATGCTGTATTATCTATAAACTTTCCTTAGATAGCTATCACCTTATTAAATGACAAATATACTTACATTGGCCTTGCTAATTTTTGTTTGTTTTTAGTGTGATGTAACAGAAAAGAAAAAAGGGGGGGGAAACTCCATCAAACCTCTCTCTTTAGCATTAGTCCTACCAGGTGAAGCCACTATTTTTAGGTTAAAATGCCTTAAACATAGCACAGCCTTCAGAGACCCAGCATTAGTACCTCCTACTTGCTCCGCCTCGTCCAGCCATTTGGATAGTATCGCTTTCAGTTTGCAGGCATTTTTAAAACTGAGCTGCAGATTTTCAAATCGGCAGATCGTTGTTTGGCTGAATTCAGAGCCATGCACAGCTGCCAGGGCTTCCCCAACATTTGTTTGGGTGTATCCTGTGAAAAGACAATAAAGATCGTTCGCTCCAGCTTGTTCAGAAAGCACTAATTTTGGTCTGTTATCTCACAAATCTGTGTGTCTTCCTTTGTCAGTTATTAAATACTGTTTTTAATTTATACATTTTTGGCAAATTAGAATTATTTGGCAATTTTAGTGTAGGATTGTCCAGTAATTCTTCTAGTTAATAAATTATTTTTTATGGAAGTCAAAAGAATTCAGATGAAAACATCTGCCAGTCATGGTATTTAGCCATGCTATGTAGGTGTGTCCTAAACACTTTATGAGACACTTATGTGTTCTTGCTCTTTTCATCATTGTTATTAAATATCTGATATATGCTCAAAAACTTTACTATATTAACCGTAATGCTTAAAACATATGGTAATATGTCATAAAATTTGTATGTCAACTGGAAAAGTGAAAATTCAACCATATCATTGAAGGATACCAAATAAAAGTAAGAATTATACTGAATTTTTCTAAAAACAAGTTTATATGACTTTATGATCACACATTTCATGTATATCTCTGAGCATATTTATTGTATTGTTTGGGAATGCTTCTATCTTCAGGCAAAGATCCTTACTGATTTCTAAACATTTTTAGAATACAAGCAGAGATAAACCATCAACATATAATTTGAAACATTCACAGCAATATTAATAAAAAAAACTGAAAATGAATGTTAGAAAGATGTGAACTGTTATGTTTATTACATGCAATAACCATGCAATTATTTCAGGGCCTACGGCTATATGCCTATATGTATGGAATGATTAGGTATGATGCCATCACTACATATTATTACAAAATTACCTATTGTTCATTCTCCACGTGCAGAGTTTAAACTATCATTTCTATCTATTTTTAAAAGTACACAATTTCATGAATTTTAACCAGAGTTAATTGTTATAGTTTATATTTTAAAAACACTTTTCAATACAAAATGAACAAGTGCTCTCAACAGACAGTTCACATAAAAGGAAATACAAATGATTGTCAAATACATAAACTAATGGTCTTCACGCTACACTCATAATAAGAGAAATTTAAAATGAAACTACAGTAAGATGCCACTTTGACCTGTCTGATTTACAAAGATCCAAAAGACTAATAGCCTACCATTTATTCAACCACTGTTTATCTATTCTATGTTCTAGCCATACTGTTCAGGATGCTGGGACTATACCATTAGTGGGGAAACAAAAAGAAATCTCTCAACAAGAATTTTGTGCCTTCATGGAATTTATATTCTTAAGGTGGTGAAAGTGACACTCGTTGTGGTAGTAAAGTTTGGTACAACTTATATAGAGGACAGTTCGACATTTATCAAAACAACAAATACACTTATCCTTTGATCAAGCAGTTCAGCATCTAACATTTTTGCTACATATGTATTTACAGAGAAGCAAAATGACATTTATAGACCTAATTACATGGTTTTAACATCAAATGATCAGAAATCATCTAAATTCCACCCATAGAGAACTGGTTAAATAAATCATAGTATATTCATAAGGTGGAATTTGACAGGTCCATTAAAGAAAGGAAAATCCAGAAAAAATAATACTGAAAGCTCTCCAAAAGACATCTGTATGAAGCAGTATCTATATTTGCTTATATATGCCTAATGTATCAAGGAACTAACAATGATTAAAAGGAAGGGCAAGCACAAGAGATACATGTCACTTATGCTCTTTCATACTTTTGAATCATTATGAATATATTTTCTATTTAAAAGTTTAAGTAAAATATAGATAAAAATGGGTACATTTTTCAAAACTGATCTTGACATGGGTAAAATATTCGAAGGGTGCCATTCATGTAAAAACCTATTCATTTAGACTATTAAGAATTTATAAGAACTGAAAGGCTTTTGTAGGATCCTTATAACTGGGCTAACTGAGGTCTATACCAGGGATGTGACTGAGAGCCGTCTTAGACTTTTGAGTCAGATTATGGGAGATTTCACAGTAATGGGGTAAGGATTTGCAGACCACCCTATTTGCCCCATTGCCATTAATAAGCACATACCTAACTTAATTCTTCTCGCTTTAAATTCATTGGCAAACTTTTCAAGTTCTCGGATTTCTGGAGAATCCATATCTATTGGCTCTTCAACCAATTTACTTTTCCTCCTGAGTTCCTGCTTGAAATCAGCAGCTGTGGGGTCCTCGGCCAGGAGAGGCTGGTGTATGGGAGGAAATCCATGACCCAAGGTGTGGTCAGGAAATTTGTAAAGACAAGGGGTTAAACTACCTGTGAGCAAACAAAATAAGAAAAGGAAAAGACCATTTATGATTATTCCTCATTTCTATACAAGGAAGGCTTTACCTGTGAGAGCCCATTATTTGGCCATAACCATTCTCGGTACTTGACGCTCAGACTCTCGGAGGAAGAATCGGGGAGCTTAATAAAATGTGGGCTTACATGTCTCCCGCCTACTCCAGCAGCAAAGGCAAAGATCATGTTAAAGGAAAGAAGCAGGGGTTATGAATGACTAAAATGAGAAGAAAATTCCTTCAGAAGTGAAAATTTCTGTCATTTTTTTCTTTTAAAAGACACCTATTCCTGGGAATCTGAGGTTTGACTGTAACCAGAATGGATGCATTCATCTGTGTTCTTACCTCATTGAATAAATAATCAGTGATATTTGCTGCAACCAAGACACTAAATGCTTTGGCCAAAGTTCTATGCTGAGTAGTTTTCTTGCGATTGATAAACTCATTTTACAGGATTGAAAAACTCCACTGTTTTTAGTAAATGCTTGGTTTCAATAAAAAATAATCATGTTGAGTAGCGCCTGTGGCTCAAGGAGTAGGGCGCCGGCCCCATATGCCGGAGATGGTGGGCTCAAACCCAGCCCTGGCCAAAAACTGCAAAAAAAATAATAATAATAAAAATAATAATAATAATCATGTTTTTTTATTTTAACAAAGAAGAGAATTGTAAAAACAGAAAATACGTTAATAAGGTGGTTAAATAGATTTGAAGAGTGAGTGAATAGAATTTAAGAAAATTTGACTTTAAAATGTCTATTAAAAGTCTGCAGCATGATTTCTTGAAAAAACATGCAATATCATGAAATCACTTCTTAATTATTAAAGAGAAGCAAAAATAAATGATAAGAAAAGATGCAATTCTGGATGTAATCGATAATCATAAGGAATGAAGCATTAACTCTATTGTGTGAGTCAAAGGATACACACATTCAAAATATTATGAAATTTAAAAGAAAATTACTTCCAGATTTCATTTTGTATTAGGAAAGAAGAGTTTGTCTCAGTTAGGAAGCCTAGGTAAAGGGATGATTTATAGGTCAAAGTCCAACACATTTTGTTTCTTGTTTTCTTCATTGATATAATACCATTTCTATTGGCAAAGGGGTTACTTCAATTGCTATTGAATGACGAGTACAGTCAGCCCTCCACATCCATGGGTTCTACATTCATACATTCAACCATCCATGGCTCAAAAATAGTTTTAAAAACACAGTTTAAAAAAATGAAAAAATAGTAAAAATTAAAAAACATAGCATTTATATTGTACTAGGTTTTATAAACAATCTAGAGGTGATTAAGTACATAGGAAGACATGCGTGAGTTATACACAAATACTGTAACATTTTGTAGATGGCTTTTGGGCCATCTGTAGATTTTGGTATCCTTGGGGATCCTGGAGTCAATATTCTGAACTGTATAACCAAGACATTTTGCTAGAAAAATATTGAGTCGTCATTTTTCTTATGAGTATAAATGAATATTTAAAAATAAACTAGTATGGAATTCATGTAATAATCACTCTTGGAAACATGACAAAAAATACATTGAGTTCATGCTACCTACAATTTTTCTATAAATATATTAACAAATCAAAGGCATGAGTAATAATGTATTTTTCCAGAATATACAAATCTTAGATTAACATATCAATATGTAATGAGCAAAGCATAGTGTAACTCAGCAAATCGTTGACTCACATTATTTATATAAGAACATGTAATTATAAAGTACAGCCCTGTCTAAAAGAATATGTTACTTTTAGACTGTAAACATACAAGTAATAGGTAGGACAAAATGGCATAAAATAAATTCATCCGCTTCTCAGGGGTGAAAAAGATTTTGAAGAAACTGTTTTTGTCTTGAGAAATCCATGCCACTTTTACAAACCCAAATTATCCAGGTTGACTATTTCAAAATCAGCTAACTATCCACTTTATGCTTTAGGGTATAGTGTATTGATTCGAAGAGAGAAAATTTTATAAAACAATTATATAACCTTTTTATTTATTAAATTGTTTTTCTTTGAGAATGTTCATTGCTTCTGAGGTTCATTTTTAGTTCTTATTAGTTTTAGATTTCTGCTAGTTAAAGAAAAGACTATTATAGAGCCATACCTGTGGCTCAAAGGAGTAGGGCACCAGCCCCATATGCCAGAGGTGGCAGGTTCAAACCCAGCCCTGGCCAAAAATTGAAAAAAAACAAAAAACAAAAAAAAAAGTTATATAAAAAGAAAACTGATGGCATTTATTTTAGAATCTACTTAATATTTATCTCAATAGATATCTTAATATCTTAATATCTTAAGTTTATGCTTTCAGAGTAAATCCTTAAAAATATATTAAAAAAATCATTTCCCTCTTCATTCAGATATGTCAGACATTATGATACTTAATAATGGACTACCTGGAAAAACAGTAAAAACAAGACAAAAAAGTCAGGCTACTCTTTGGTTTTGTACTTTTAATATATTTAAGACACAGGATAACTCACCTATGTCAAACGATTTATTTAACATTAGTAACTTATTGGATATTTTTATGTAGCATTCCTTTTGTCTGAATGCTACAACCTTAGCATTCAGGTTGTCAATGTTAACAACCTTGATAATTATTTCTAATTTTTCTGGCCAATGATAATCGTGCACTACTACAAATCTATGCACCACTTTGTGCTGTGTTCATCTCACATTTGTCATCTTCCTTATCCTTAAATAAACAACTGAGTTAGAAAGGATAGATATATGCCCCCCAATTTAAAATTTTTTAAATGTATGTAAAAGAAACTAACTTTCCTCCAGTGCCACAATAAATTAATGATACAGTTTAAACTAGAACTAGAACTAGTTCAACACACATTGTGACAAACCACATCCAAATAATTACCTCGCTTATTTTTCACACAGTCTATACTCAGATAAATTAAATGGCTTTCCTCTAAAGTTTTTTTCTATATTTAAATGTATTTGGCTACATTAAACAAATACAGAAGGAGCAAAAAAAAAATACATATTTGAAGAAAGAAAAAACTGTATTAAAATTGCCATATTCGGTGTATACCAGTAACAAAAGATGAGTGCAAGTCATGGTGACGCCTCTTGTAATTGCAGTAGTCAAAAGTGATGTGAGGATTACAAATTTAAGGCAGTTATTTCCTTTCTTAAAATGAGTGCACATTTTTTGGCACCCTCTATATTTATAATTTCTAAAATATATTTAAATTTTTCACAGAAAAATATCATCGTTATTTCTAAGACATTAGAAGTGTACTGTTCCCATTTCCAGAAAATGTTAAATATGTTTTATACATGATAAATACCCCAAGAAAGTGGATGCTAAGAAAACAAATCTGAACAGAGACCATTGAAAACGCACACAGAACTATAGTTTGGTTTGTATGAATGTGCAGGTGGTTATCAAATCAGCACATTGTACCCCAGAAATGCATTAGTGTTCACAATTATAATTTAATGAAATTTAAAAAAAAAGAAAAAGTACACAGAAAATATAATACTCAGAGCAAGAAGAGAAACATGATGTGTGACGTATTTTTATTTTTCATTCTATGAAAGCATACAGAATGATCTGCGGGGTCACAATATTTCTGAAATTAACTTCCAGAAATTCACCATAGCAGTTATAAGCATAGGCACATATGCTGATGTTCCTACCACCAGATCCTGTATTGGGGGGATTGTTGGGAGGAACTGGTATATGTTAAGAGTATAGCGTATATGACAAAATAGTTTTTAAAATTTTTTAAAGCCTAGATTCCTGAAAAAGAAAAAAAATAGGAATAATGTAATAGATGTGAGTCACATGCAGCAGAGGTCTCGAATACATTTTCTCAAACATGGATAAAGCAAAATGAACTGGAGGTGTCAACAGTACATACTTAAATAGCTGGGAAGTGTTTGCACAACCTCTATGGTCCTAAATATATTTTTACATTGCAGATTAATACACCAGAGCCTTTCTGAATTGCTATGTATGTATTTCTGGGCAGCAGAGGGGGGAGATAAGAAGTAAATCTTCCAAAGCAGGCAATGGGGGGCAGAGACAGGGCTTGCCTAGCCAGGCTCTGACTCAATGTACCGTGGCCTGGAGCACTTTGCAGCATGTGGCTGGCTGACTTCTCAGGTCAAGGGTTTCATGCCTTAAAATAGCAAACAGAGGAAGCAGAGGATATACCACCCTTCTGTGTTTGTAAAATCCACAGGAATATGTGTTTGAATATTTCTGTTTATTTCTATTTCTCCATATGTGCAATAATTCAAAGCAAATCATAAATTCCAGTTGTGACTTTTTCACTTAAGTGCATTGGTAAATCTTATTCATGTACAAAAGGAGTCCACTGCCTATTTTTGTAAATTAAGTTTAATCGGAACAAAGCCATGATGATTTGTTTACATAGAGCCTGTGACTGATGTCGTGCTACAATAGCAGAATTGAGTAGTTGCGACAGAGACTACCACATTTAACATATTTACTGTCTGGTTTTTTACAGAAAAATACTGCCAGTCCCTACTCACTCTATAAGGGAAGTTACATCCTGTTACTGCTGCTGAAAGACTTCCTAAATCAGAGGCAAAAAGATCCTCAGAATTACTCCTTCCCTTGGAGTCGTTACAATCAAAATAATTTAGGGACAAAGAAAAAAATAACAAAGCAATAAGGAAAGATGGAAGGAAAGGAAGAAGGAAGGAAGGGAGGGAGGGAGGGAGGGAATGAAGGAGCAAAGGGGGAGGGGCAGAGAACTCAAGAAGTAAAGAAAGGAAAAATAAATAAGAATGAAAAGATGGGCTCCAAAGTAGACCATTTCTCCATATAAACTGCCAAACTGATTTCTGTGGTCTTCTGTATTACCCCAGGTGAAGAAGGCATTTTCAGAACCACAGCAATATTTTATTTGCCATTTCGCATAAAAAAAAAATGACTGCTAATCACCTTGGTTAATTACCAGACATCAGATAATTTTACTTCTGATTTCCTGTTGTTATTTTAATTTGTAATATTTCAGTAGATTTAGGGTGTGCACTGTGTTTTGTTACGTGGATGATTTGCACAGAGGTGACAGGCTTTGTAGTGTACCTGTCATTTGAATAGTGTACATTGTACCTGATTGGTAAGTTTTGACCCTTCAGTCTGCTCTCACCCTCACTCCCCTTCTGAGTCTCTAATGTCTATTATAACCCTCTGTGTTCCTTAAAGATCCATCATTTACCTCCCACTTATAAGTGAGTATCTGTTTTGCTTGAAATACTTCACTTTGGATATGGCCTCCAGTTCCATCCAAGATGCTGTAAAAGGCAGTATTTTATTCTTTTTGATGGCTGAGTAGTATTCTATTTTATATATACATATGTGTGTGAGTGTGTGTCCATTTTCTTTATCTGCTCGTCAGTTCATAGTCATTTCCTCTTCAAATTAATTTTTAAGACAAGGATTGCCACATCATTTCTTGGTTTGACCATTATGACATATACTTACGCTAGTTTTAACATTCATTATGTGAGGCTGATTTTCTCCGGTTCTGTCTTAACATGGAAAGACTGAATAGTCTAGTGAGCTTGTTTTCTAAATTTTACTCTGCTTTAGATGCTGGGGAAGAGAAACAATCTCAGACATCCCAAAATCAACATTTTTAGGACTTTTTTTTCTTTTTTGTTTTATTTTTTGAGACATAGCCTCACCATGTTGCCCGGGCTAGAGTATCGTGGTGCCAGCCCAGCTCACAGCAACCTCAAACTCTTGGGAAAAAGGGATCCTCCCACCTCAGCCTCCTGCGTAGGGACTACAGGTGCCCAACCACAACGCCTGGCTAATTTTTCTCTTTTTAGTAGAGAAGAGGTCTTGCTATTGCACAGGCTGGTCTTGAACTGCTGAGCTCAAGGGATCCTCCTCAGCCTTCCAGATTGCTAGGATGACAGGCATGAGTCACCGCACCAGCCATAGACTTTCTATTGATATTTTGTTTTGATTTTGTGTTTATCTATTTTGATTCCTGCTATTTGTGCTATAGTATGTTGAATTTTCTAAATGCTCAGGAGTGAAGAACCTGAAGAAGGACTTAGCTGCAAATGTATCTAAAGAGAAGATCAAAACAGAAAGCAGGTTGAGATGGTATAAATTTACCACAACTCAACCCTGATGGAATTTTAATACCCACCACAATGTAGATATGGAGAGACTGAAACTCGGAGGGGTTAAGTGATCTGAGTGAGTTTAGTAATTAATTGATGGTGTAGCTAATTCATTGCTTCCAATTCATCACTCCCTTTAATTTGATGACATCTGGTCTATTAGGTCTGAGGACTTAGCTGCTGATTGAAGTCCTCCCTACCAACCTGACAAAATATTAGCTATGGCTCTTCCCTTCCTGTGGGCTACTAATTTAACAAAATGTTCTAACTAAATAGAAGCATCAGAATAGGAGTGATATATCATACTAAAATAAAGTAATTTCACATCCTTGAGGTAGACAGTTCTCTCTGTATTTTCACTTTTATGTAGAGTATGTGCCACTGGGCTTGTCTCTCCGTGGAGGAGACACTTCTGTGGATTGTGTGGAAGCAGATGATGTGATTAACAGCTCGGCGCTTCTCAGAAATGTAAATGCCATAACCATGGCATTGGTTTTTATTGTCTGTGTCATTGTTTTCTCCGTTATTTTGTAATTCCTATGTTTTGTAATTTGGGCAGTTTCTCTGGGGATGAAGGAAGGAGAGGTTAGATTCCCCAGCATTCGATCTCCCATGAAGCAAATGCTGATACTGAATATATGTCAAACAGAAGCATCCTGACAAGTTCTAAAGTGCATCACATTTTCATACTATTCCTCTCAACAATATTCAAATACAGTGTCTCTGCTTGCCATGATGAGTTTTTCTTTAGGTAACAAAATGCACTTAATTTTAAGACCAAAATGATACTTCCAAATCTTGGCGTAACTGTTTTGCTCTTGGCATCACTAAGCCAGGTTTGGAATCATTTTAAAAGGCTTTTCCAGAAGCCTTTCCTTTTTAATTGTAATGATGAAAGTGTCATAGAAGGGGTTTTCTGTGTTCCCTCTTGGGGAAACTTGAATTAGCAAAACCCGAGTTGCCAGTTGACTCTGACGGTCAACACTGAGCTGTTGGCTCCAGGTCTAAGCAGGAAGGGTCTCAGAATTCTGAGGCCAGCTGTGCACTCACGAGGCCAAGTGTAGGTCCTTCTGATTTGGTGGGAAGGAGAGGTGGTGGCAAAACTATCTTATGATATTTGGACAAGAGTTTCTTGACTCCTGGCCTGTGACTGGTTTTATCTTTGTGTCAATCTCCATCAATTGGCAGGGGCTACCTCTGTGTTAGATTAAGAGAGGAACTAAAAGTGTAATCTGCGTTCCTGGGAATCACTTCCAATGAACTGTAAGGCCTTTCCTCCAGGACATAGCAGCATGTGTTGGTCATGTCCTGCCCACACAATCAAAATGTGGGAAAGGTCTCAGCAGGCATTCCTCCTGCACCTCCAGGTAAACCTACAGATTTACATTGTAGAGTTCACCATCCAGGAAAGCTGTTCTCATTAACTGGAAATATTGATTAACCAAGTATGTGAATCATAAATAATCAAATTTCAGAGAGAAAAAAATACCTTTCTGACTTGTTAGTTATTTAAAAAAAAAAAATGAAGATTTACAGGTAGTTGTTAAAAAACATCAGTTTTCATCTTACTATAAATGTGAGGATACCGATTTATTTAGAATGCTGCTTCAAAGAATATGACAGAGGTCAACAATTTTCTGGTCTATTGTTTTATTTGAAAGTTTTTTATTTAGTCTTAAATTGAGAAATTTTGAAAAATTAAAAATTAAATAGTTAAAAATTTAAATGTTGTGCTTCATTTTATTTCAAAATTAGAAGCACAAATACATGTTAATTTTTCTTTCATTGCTTATCTGGATAATAACAAAATACAACTCAGAAAAGATTTCCCACATGTGATTCCTTTACCCATAATTTCTCCCTTATCTCTCCTGTATCTCTCCTGTATCGCTCTCTCACACCCAGGTTCTTTCATACAGTTTTACTGACAAGAGTTCTACTCTTGCTACATACAGTGCCTCTCAACCTTCCCAATGCCGCAACCCTTTAATACAGTTTCTGTGGGTCGTGACCCACAGGCTGAGAATTGCTGAGCTATAGTAATAAAGACAAAAGATCAAATAATTTCTTTTTTAAAGCAAACCAACAAATAAAAAAAAGTTGTGCCCAACAAAACTATGCACTTTTAAAAATCATTAGTCTTTTATCTGTCCATACCCTGAAATGAATTAATGAAGTTTGTGATAAGTAAATCTCCACAGCCAGATTTTCCCATTTTTTAAAAAACCTTGCTTCAATGCCTTCATGTAAGCATCGTAAATAGGTCGTTATAGCACTATAGTGATGGTTTACTTATCCAGAGGGGAAGGGTATCAATTATTTCAATCTCAGTTACAAATCAGAAATAATTCTGAAAGGGTTGCTAGATAGTGAAACAGCTGCCATTAAAACCCCTGCCAATCACTCTCTGCCTGCATCAATGTCTTATTTGTCTGTACCAGCCAAATGTCCAGCAGAAATACTGTGATGAGTGGAAATTTAATGAATCTTTGCTGTCTGATATGATACCCAGTAGCCACATGGAGTTCGTGAGCACTTGAAATGTAGCTAGTGCAACTGAGTTTTAAATTTTATTTTTGTTAATTTACATTCAAATGTGAATAGTCACATGAGGCTACTCGCTGCTGTATTTTTAGTGTAGGCCAGCCTGCCAATAGCACCGAGTGACAACCAGATGTTTGATAGTAGTGAATTAAAATAAAAATCATACAAAGCAAAAACAAGAGTTAAATAGCATAGCAGTTCAGGCTTGCATAAAATAGGATGATTATCAATAACCCCTAGGGTCACTGAGGACGTCATAGAATATATAATCTATGGCAGTTTTTAACAATAATTTCCAAAGTTAAGAGATCAGAATTTTTTTTTTTTTTTTGCAATTTTTGGCCCGGGCCAGGTTTGAACCTGCCACCTCTGGTATATGCGGCTGGCGCCTGACTCCTTTGAGCCACAGGTACCACCCAAGAGATCAGAATTTTATGTCACACTCTGTTCACCATTCTTCCAAGCCCAACAAATCCTTCTATTCCCAAATTCAATGTCATATGTAAAAAGAACTTTTCTTACCTGCCATCACTCCATAGGTTGAGGGCTGGTTTCCATAATGACAGGAAGGAACAGAATAATGAAGTCCTGTTGCTGCGTTTCCCAGGGTTTTTGCCAAGGAAAGTGTGCGCAGACATTTAGGAGTTTGAATCAAAGACAAAATAGACAAGACTGGTGAGAAAATAAATGAGGATTCAAGTTTCACTTAGAAATATACAGTTTTGGCTCGGCGCCTGTGGCTCAATTGGCTGAGGCGCCAGCCACGTACACCTAAGGTGGCGGGTTCAAATCCCCAGCCTGGGCCCGCCAAACAACAATGATGGCTGCAACCAAAAAATGGCCGGGCATTGTGGCAGGCGCCTGTGGTCCCAGCTACTTGGGAGGCAGAGGCAGGAGACTCACTTGAACTCAGGAGTTGGAGGTTGCTATGAGCTGTGATGCCATGGCACTCTACCCAGGGGGATAGCTTGAGGCTCCGTCCACCCCCCCAAAAAAAATACAGTTATGTAATTATTAAAGTTACATGCCTCTCATTTTATTCTCATTTGGGGGGAGTTCTCTGATAAGTGGGTTAAAACTAAGGGTCAAGATCTGAAGTAATGAGATCATAAATCATCCACGTGGACTAGACCCTTCATTAATTACCCTGCAATCTGTGCCAGTGTCAGGAGTGGCCCCATGAAGGGCTGACTGGGAAATTTGGAACGTGGCTTTTGGGAATTTACACAATCCTTATAGGTTCTATCCAATGCAAACCTTACAACAAACTGACAAGAGAAAAGTCTCTTAAAATTCACGTGTAGCATGATGTTATAAAGAGGCCTTTCTCTGGAATAAGGAATGTAGAAATGAACTCTGAATGAATCTGCCCTTTTGCTTAGTTTTCCTAACAAATTTCTGTCATCAAAGAGGACGTGGCAGAGCAAGTAGCCTCCTATTAAGTACAATAATAAAAATCCTACTGCATTCAGAGTGTCATGAAAAACTTGGGACCACGTCTGATCTATTCACGTTGATGCTGATGCCACAGGTCACACGCTCTCTGCACACACACAGTTGACTCAGCCATAATGATGAAGTTGCCCCCCAAATAATGCCATAGATGGAGATGGCTGGGTGACTTGACATCCACAAAGCCGTATGTAAACGTCATTGTTCAAAACTGGTGATATGGTTCACAGAATCAATTTCTTTTCTGAATGTAGTTTGAATTACTAAATGTTTATCAAGTTTTAAACACAAGTCACCAAGATGAGGAGGAGCATGAACTACTTGTCAGTGTTCCTTATTTTCTCATTTCTGCTTCATACACTGAGCATATTAGTGAATTTTCATGAATATAAAACCACACTTTCCTGGATAATAGCTCTAAAGTAAAAATTAGTATCATTTGAGCATATTGGTAGGCTAGTGATTAAAGACAGGCTGTCTCTAAAGTAAAATGCATTTCTTAAAAATATGGAGCGATCTTTGATTTTTAAATATCTGCCCAAATTTTCCTTTTATAACTAACAAATAGAAAGAACTGAAGTAATTTTGCTACATAATAATTACACATAAAAATCTTATTATGCATTCTAAATTTAACATTCTCATTAAAATCAGTATTTCTAATATTTTATGATATTATTCATAAAATGAATGATATGATTATAATTTCATGAAAAAATCACAAATGCTATTATCATTTAAAAATATTTTAGGTCATTTTTACTGATTATAATTTTTTTTTTTAACTTACGAGGTTTAAATCCTTTTTGTTTTTCTGAGTTTAGGAAGTTGGCTGTTACAAAGAGGCTAATTTACTATATTACTTATTGTTAAATAAATAAATAGACTTTTGAGCCTGAAACTAGATCATTTTGCTAACTGAACCTCAATTCTAAATTTTATTTTCCATGCTGTCCAAATTCTCTTCACATACAGAGGATTAAAGAAATAATGTATCGTTCTTCTCATCCCCAATGTATAGAACCATTTATTATTTGAAACATATGATTGGCTGTGTGGTAATTGTTTAGACTAATTTATAATGAACATTTTTAATAACAACAATTTATTATATTTTTTCAGCAATATGTTTGACGATACTTCGAGTATTACCTTTTAAATAAATTATAGGAATTTTTGGTGGATGAAAAAAAACCACATTAAATGACTTTATCAAAGTCCAAATATCTTATTTCTAGACTTTTTGAAATTCAGCAGATTTATGCCAGACTTGCATAAATGTTTGGAAAATCCCTGATTATAACAAAATATATAGTTTAAATACTTTAAACATTAATGTAGCAACTCAAATTTTGATTTATAAATGCATAAAATTTTATTTCATCTATAAATAGGAGGCAAATTTAATTTAAAACTAACGGAAAGAGTAGTATTTTACTATTTAATGAAAGAAGTTTTTTCAACTCAAGGCTTTATCTATTTGTAAATCAGTTTTAAAAACTTCATTTGTGATTACATGAAGAATGAACATATTAGCAAAATGTAAGTACTTAGTTGACTTTGTTGAGACAATATTTTTGAATGCTCAAGCTTGATTTTTATTTGAAAAAGTTAGATGAGGCTAATGTTAAAACATGGTGAGAAGTGAAGTCTCATAAAATTTAGCTTAGTTCCTAGGTTTTAAATGCTTTATTTCCTCCAGCTTTGATTCCTGAGTGTTATATTACACCAAAAATGTAAATTTATTAAAACTAATTTAATTATTTTATTCTTTGAAATCCTTTGTTGTTGGTATTGGGAATAATTCAGTTGGGTTTAATATAAGGTTTATAGTTGTTTTTAGACAGTACCAGATGTAACCCCAAACCAAATAAATCTTTAAGATAAAGAAATAGCGCCTTTTAAATATTAAATTACTTTATAATATTTATTTCATTTTGCTCCTTATTCCATAAACATTTCCATTAAAATGGGTTTCAGATTAAAAATACCTGAGCTCATTGTTTCATTAGGTAGAAAACAGATCTTTTTGTTATAATAAAACAAACGGTAAATTACTATACTTACTAATATTTATATTAGAAATTCTTAGGTATTTTGGCTTCTTTAATGTTCTTTATATTTAACTTAAAACAAGTTAAGTCAAAGAAGAAAAATAAAAGTAGCAAAAAGATTTAACTAACAAGATTCAAACATCCATTCTGAAATCTTTAGGCCCAGCCATAGGTCACCTGTCCTAGGAGTCAGTACCTGTGGACATCACATTGGTGCCGTGGTTGGAGACTGGTAGACACTCCGCAGCGCTGTGATGCATTATCAGAGGCAGAGTCGCAGAAGCGTCAGAATTCAGAGGTATAAAAGTATCAGCTGAAGTAAAAGATTGGCAACTCATTCCCACAATAGAGCAGACAAATAACGAGAAACGCCGCTCCCCAAATTAGAGTTTTATTATATTACTGTCTCGAAGGGCAATTCAATTCTCAGTACCTGCATATATACATCAGGAAGGCTCTGAGGCACCAGGAGGGCGCGTGCGAGCATTTATACTGCAAGGAAATCCCTTTATACATGTTAATAGTCTTTTCCCAGGAGTATTGCCTTATCAATCTGCACCGTCTTCCTTTCTTACGCAAACATAATCCATGCCCAAGAAGTAAACTCATTCTAGAGCATAGATTGAGGCAAAGGGAGAAATCTAAAACTTTATTTAAAAACTTCAGTAAGTTAGACATTATAGAGAAGCATCAAAAACATTGAAAAAGTGTTTCTCAAAGAATTAAGGCTCCACAATGTATTGAAAAACAGTGGGTATCTTTTCGCTACTAACAATTGCAAATGTATAAATGTGAGAAGTTTCTCTCTTTTTTGATAACCTCTCATTAGATTTGCAAAATAACATAAAATAAGTACATACTGAATAGTTTGAAGAATTGTAGTTTATATTGAAAGAAGCCTGTAAGACAGTATGAGAATGAATAAGATGTCAATTACTGACTCATACTCAACAATGCAGTTTTGAACATTGTAACCTTTATAACAGGTGGAGACTATCAGTTTAATTTTTCCTGTATTATAAATGAAAAATGGCAAAAGGAAACCAAAACGTAGTAAGTTCTTACATGCATTGGATGCTGACAATATTCTAGGCATTTCTATAGTTATGTTATGCAGTGCTCACAACACCTCTGTGAGTTATGAACTGTAGGAATTTCACTAATGCAGACTATGTTATTCTATAAATAGTATTGCATTCACTATACTTCTTTTTCCCTCCATCCTTTTTTTTTTTTTTTTTTTTTCAGTTTTTGCCCAGGGCCGGGTTTGAACCCACCACCTCCGGCATATGGGGCTGGCATCCTACTCCTTGAGCCACAGGCACCGCCCCTTCACTATACTTCTATAGTATTGCATTCTGCCCCAGAGCCTGAGGTGAATGCAATATTCTTACAAACAATATATTGACATGACATGAAAATAAAAAATAACATACTACCAACAATTGGTTGAAAGATTAATATCAGTAACAGCATTTTACAACAAACATGATTTATAGGATAAGTGAATGCAATACTATTTATAGAATGTATATTAGGGAAATACAAGAAACAGAAGTAGCTAAACAAGCATAGACATTATTGATGTAAACAAGGGCCATATGTTTCCATTCTGAATTCTGTATTTTTGAAGCTCTATTAGTCTTCTCTAATGACAGAAAGTTTCAGGTAATCAAAAGTATTTCTTACACCCTGCAGAATTCTGGTAATTTTCAGACATTACATATACAAAAATAAAAAAAGTGGTTTTTCAGTATGTTTATAAAGAGACTTTATTAAGAAAATTAAATAAAAATAAGTTTATTGAGTGTTATGTATTTAAAAAATTAAGCTAGATGATGTTTACAGAGAATAGTTTGAAATTGTCCTTAATGATTTTAGACCTATTGTACAGTCATCAGAATCTATTATTAACATATATCAGCTTTATAATAGATTATGACAGAATACCTCCAAACCTGCCTAGCAAACAATATAAAACTTTCCCAGTAATTTTTCAAGGTATGAAACATTATAAAATTGCAATCTTAGGTAGTATTTCTTTAATAATGGTTTAGAAAATTAAATACTTTTTTCCTATGGACTACAAACCAGAATGTTGTGGTTGAAATGGGGTTAAGCCAGGAAGCAAGATGTTTTCACGATAATGGTCTTCTATAACATATCTGTAGGGTTTAGAATATCCTCTTTTAGGGTAGATTCTTTGATATGGAATCACTGAGTTTAAGTGTTACAAACTTCTTAGCATCGCAAAATCATTACCAATTTTTTTCAAATAATTTGTTCTGTTATGATTTCACTTTCAAATATCAGAACAAGTTGAGCCAAAAAGAATTGTTTATTATCTGGAAACATAGACGTTCTCTGGAACTCATAGAAAAGAAGGAAGTCAGGAGAGAGAGGGTTGAACAGGAAATGGAAAGCCATGTGGCACAGCCATGGGTTCTCCTTTCCACCTTTTTCTGGGCTTCTCACTCTTCCTACTTTCTGTAGAACAGCTCAAGCTGATTGTCCATCCACGGTCCCCTCACAGATCTCCAGATCATACCTTAACCTTTCTCACAGGTGGAGACTATCTTGTAGTTTCTCAGTCTACATTTATGAGACTTTCTGACTGGCTGTGGCCACTGATGTGTTCCACTGGCACAAACACAGCTCCTGGAGGCCCATGCTTGTAAATGGATGGGTTTGCTTTATGCAATCGAGCATTTATAGACGATGAAGATTAGACAATTGTCTTGAAAGACTTCATAACCTGTAGCTGATGCTGTTATACCATCTTACATTGCAACTAATGGTTAAATTGACAATTGTCTTATAATATTGTCTTCAGTAATAAAGTCTAAATACTAAGGCTTTGTTAATCAGTTGAACAATGGAAATTTTTATTATTTTAATCTACATTTTGATTACTAATATGCTCTCTTTTTACATTAGCTATTTATATTTCTCACTTTGTTAATTAACAGACTCTTTTTTCCTTTTATTGAAATGCTATTCAGATAGTTTATAAATATACTAAGAATGATAATTTTAATAATTTTTATCATCTTATGATTAAAATTTTCCTAATTTCTTATTTGTTTTTTAAATTTATACTAGACTTTGACAATGTTTTATGTAAGAGCTAAACATATTGATCTTTTTAATGTGCATTTCTTAATGATTTTAAAATTTAAAGTTCTTCCATCTCCAGAAGTTTATTTATGTCTTACTTTTGTTTTAGAGCCTTAAAAGAAATTCCTCATGACATTTTAAGCTACCATCTTAATTATGTTTCTAGAACTAACTTACAATTGCTTAGATAATAATGAAAATTATCATTTAATTTGAAAGGCATCAGATAGATAAATAAGAAATAAATCTACTTCAAATTAAGGTAATAAAAGAAAATACACAGAAGAGAAGTATTGGTCAGGCAAATTTGTTAGCTTGATTTACTGACTGTACCTCTTGTTCAATTAAGCAAAGTGTTTTTTAAAAAATATTGTAAGTTTTGGAAAAATGATATTTTGAAAAAAATGCATAAGTGCAAAACACATGTCGGTGAGAAACAATATCCAAATCTATTTATCTCTAGGTTATAAAGTTTAAAGCTCATTTTCCTTTTTCATATTTATGTCTTCTAATTTCTCTACTTTTTTTTTATGAGTTCAGAAGCAGAAGCAGTATAGTATGCTCAGTGGGTAGATAGACCCTAGAGCTGAACTAGCTTCACAAAAACTTACTAGCTATGTAATAATGGACAAGTAATTCCACCTTTCAGTGACTCAATTTATCTGTGAAGTGGAGACTAATATTGAACTCGCTTAAGAAAAATGCCTGGCAGGCAATAAGCTTCCAGCAAATGTTAGCAATTACTAATATGCCAAGTTTTATGACCATAACTGTTTACGCTATGTACTCTATATGTGCTTCGTATGTATTATCTCATTTGATCCTGATGTTAACCTGGTCAGGTGGTCACTGCTGTACAGACGGGGAAACTGAAGCCCAGACAGGTAAAATCTTACCAAAGGTCATGCAGTAACCGGTGAAGCTGGTATAGGCATCCAAACCATTTAAAGTCTGAGCGAGATACATAATACTGTCTTCCATTGTATAAGGAAAATCTATATTGATATGATGATTTATCTAACTCTAGTTCTAGACCCTAGGTATCTCTGTGTATATAGACTTTTTGTTTGTCACCCAGCTTCATAGAGAAAACATAGAAAGAAGGCTAATTCTCTAAAAGATGTAATGTGATATTCTCCTATCTTATCAGAATGTGAATTGCTATATAATCCTGTATTAGTACCCAGCTATATTACATGAATGACATGGACATATTTTCTTCAACAGGACATTTATTTTTTGTGGGCATGGACTAAAACTGCTGAATAATTTAACCCTATTTGATAATGTGGTCAATGAATGCAAATAATTCTTTTTCCTATCAATTTGCAATTCAAATCACATTGAACTGATTACAAACTGTGGAGTGTATGTGTGGGTACATCTATATAATATACACACATACATACATGCGTATACATATATACATGTATATACATGCACACAGAGGGTGCAAAAAATAATGTGTACATATTTCAAGAAAGAACTATTAAGATCGTAATATTTAATATATGCAAGTAACATTTGTTATCTTATATATTGTATCTTATAACTGCAGAAGTCAAACATGACTTGAGTATTACAATTTCAACAGAGTTATTATTCCTTTGGTAAAATGTGTACGCATTTTTTTTTAGCACCCTCTGTGTGTGTACCATGAAGGAGAAAGAATTAAGCTTGGGAACTCCCATTAGGATAAGGAAGTGAATATGAACCTAAATTAATTCATTCAGTTAGCTTAAGTGGCAATAAAATGTAGTATTCTCACAACTCATAACTTTTGAAAAGATGATGAATTTTACTCAAAGCGGTTTTTGAGGGAAAGATTATACAGCCATATGGCTGGAAAGGGGACTCCGTCACATTGGCAACAGACATTATTTAAAGCACATATCAGTCACACGTGCCATGTTTGACTCCTTACTGATTGCGAAAGCGGAGCTGAATGTACATATTATGCAGTTCATTTCTGCTTAAATTCCTTCCTATCCAGAAATCAATGTTCTTTATTGCCCTAGGAAGAGATAATGTCAGCGGCTCGCAACCCTGCTGAAGATGAATGCTCTCTTAATGCTGTCTAAAAGGTAAGCTTGTAACTTATGGAAAATAAATGTCAAGGTGAGACATTGACTTAGAAATGATGGTTGCCCATAAGGGCTATATACCTGTTGTACCATAGCTCATGGGTAGACTAACAATTTGTCTCACTCACTTAAATAAATCCAGTCTTGTCCAAACAATATACTGCTGGATCTGAGTTAATTTAGTTGGAATACCGCTTTGCTCTGAGGTTCCTTACATCACATTAATAGATAATGTATTTTAGAGTGTATAAATCTTTCACAAGAGATATGCTTGCTACTGCACTTGAATAAGGAGCCAGATTTCCATTCCTTAAACTCATGATGTAAAAGGAAAAATGATTAGCTCCTTAGTAGTCTTACTGGGTGACACAAGGATATCATGTGGTGTAATAAGAAATGAATGCAGAACACGGCAGATTAATTGATATTGTCAGAGTGAGTCTGCCACCTTTATTCATTTAGGCAGCTCTAGAGATGAAAGAAGCAGGATGCTTTCTTAGTTACTGCAATGAGATTATTTAATTATGATCATCTGGCTATGGCTTAGTTCAAGACACAAGGTAATCTCATGAAGGTATTGCAGAGGGGAGCAAAGCTGAACAGCAGTGAAAGTGGCAGAAGAAAGGTGTTTTGTTTCCTCTGATGGAGATCAAAGGATACATCTGATTATTTGTCAAAGGATACATCTGATTATTTGAGATTGTCCCACTGTTTGGTTTGGGTTCGTTTTTGAGGGAGCCTGGACTATTTTAACTAAAATAATTCAGCCACATCTCAGTATCGTTCAGGTTGAAGGAACATTCAGTCATTTCTTTGTAACCCACAATGTTTGGTAAGAAAAAAATTCATAAACGTGAAGGTACACAAGACTTATCACAGATCATTCTGAGCTAGAAAGTTGTCATAAGATAAATTCTGCTGGAAGACTATCATAAAGGAAATTGTCTATACTATTTCTGCTTATCTTTCTTTCTTTAAATCTACTGTGTTTAAAAGTATAATTTATGTTGATTTCTTCTTTTCTACCCATCATGTAGAAATGTTATGGGCAGATGAAGTGTTCATACGTTTCTGCTCATTCTGTTGAAAACAGAAGTTCTAATAATTTAAACTTTAACAAATCTGTATTATTCTGAATCACTAAGGAAAATAGATATGGCTAGATTTTATCAGTTTATGATTCAAACAGGAAATAAATGGTTTGATAGATGTGAAAAAATGGCGGCATAACTAAATGTACTGAAAACTCCCCATGCCTGGGGAACATTATTAAAGAAACACACTGAAGGCTGATCCTTGCACGGGCACATAGTCCTCTTCAGTGGTCAATTCTTAGAGAAAGGAATTGCGTCTCTTATAATAAAAATATTTCTCTCTGAATTCAAATTCAGATCCAGGTAAGTGTTTATTGAGCATCTACTTTGTGACATCTTTGTGCAAAGTACTTTGAAATACATTGCTGTTCCATACTAGTTGTTTAAATTAAATACTTTTTGTACTCTCCAAATAATGTGCTAATATCTTTCTGACTTTGCTGGATAGTTAGATTATGAAAATATAAAATTTCATTTCTATGTCTTCCATTGAAAAGGAATATGCTTGCTTTATAATGTTACTGTCAAAGAATTATCCAAATATTCTGATTTATACTTAATTTAAAAATTCTAATCTCTCTACATACATTTTTGTCAAACACTAGAATTCTTTCCATGCAGTAACTGAACAATTACTGTGAAGCTAAATGTGGGGTAAACGCAAATTTAATTCTTTATTTAAATGTCCTTCTGACCAAGTGAAATGTACTTGTCTATGCCAGGGAAAGTGGACCTAGGAGATTAAGAGAATATGTAGAAGAACATGTCTTTATGCCCTAAATAATAACAATGAAATATATATGTATATATGTATGTGTGTGTGTATATGTGTGTTTGTGTGTTTTTTGTATATATACACATACATGTAATTAATTGCTGTCTAAATCTTAGATCTATGAATAAAAAATACAATTACACCAATCTTTAAAGGAGTCTGGAAGTTTAATTAAGAAAATTTGAAGGATTCAATAAAGGGTAAAGAAAATTAGAATTTCCCTCACTGAGACACCTGCCTTGCACTAGATTGATTCTGCAAATGAAAACCACTCTGTCGTGCATCACTGAAAGGAACCATCTCTGGGGCTGAAGCCATTCTTCCCACGGTTCTCAGAGAACACATGGGATGTAAACAAAGTGATTTGACAGAATTTGTAAAAACCAGGTTAGCTAAATTCTGAATTTTAAACCATGAAAAATAACCAATCTGAATAAGACAATCAACTGACCTGAAAATGTTTGTAGATAAATTTAAATGCATCCTATAAACACAACCAACGGTACAGATATGCTTAGAATATAATGGATAGGTGAACATTAAAAAGGGAGTTTTTATGGGGTCAAGAAGTACAAAACCAAATCTGACCAGAATAATCTAATTATTTCACTCTATGAAGTAAGATCATTTTGAAATACATTATATGTTATACTCAATATGATAATTCTTTTTCTAATAAAAAATTGAACCTGTGATTCATAAGTTGCAAATACTGAATGACTAAAATGTTAATAATTACAAAATATAAAACATCAGGGGAATTGTTTTATAACATATATTCCCTTACACGTACTGACTAGTTAGTGCACAGTGAAATAAACACATACCTTACTGGTCCTACTTTAACTCTGCATACTTTCAAGAGATTAAGGAGGTTGGAGGGAGTGAGGAGAAGAGAGAAAAAGAAGGAAGGGAAAAGGGAGTGGGGAGAAGAGAGGTGGAGGGATTGGAAAGGATTTGTCATAGATCGTGGATGTTAAAAATCCATTGAGAATCTAGTGTCGCGGCAGGTAGGAACAGACACAGAGAACACCTATAGGAGACAATGCCGCTCATCATATGACAATGTAAAAGTGAACCGTACTGTATAAGATTCATTGTAATATACATAGGAAACACAGCATAAAATATTATAAAGAATTATTTTGTCTTCTTTTTTCTTCTTAATGTCTACACTATTGATACTCTTCTTAATGTCTACACTATTGATACTTTCTATCCACACTCTGGAGAGAAAAATTAGGGAGGTAAAAAGGATGAACGTGTAAGGAGTAGAACCAGTTCCTAGGATTAGTCAATTACGCAAGTTTGTAAAGCTAACTACAGAATTCTAGTCCAAAAATGACTAGTAATGAGAACAAAAGTTCCCTGGAGTTCATGGAGGCTTTGGAATATTTTAATTGCTTCTTTTACATTGGAGAACAAAGTACAAATGATAATGGTGTTGAGAAACGAGGCCCACATGGAGATTAACGTGTAAGCTCTCAGAAAATCCTTTTCATTTTTATTCATACCTGAACTTTGGGAACATACCTCTGTTTAATGAATATTGATGCATTAGCCAGAAAAACATCATCTGTTCAAACACAGTTGGTAGGTTAAGATTTCATTTTTCTATCAAACATTTTGCAGGCCAAGTGATTTCATCAACATATTCAAATACACGCCCAGCACTTATTAATTAAAGGTTACTTGTAATACTTTGAAACATAAGACAGAGAAGGCAAGATTTTAACCTAAAAAAAAATTACAAAGGAGTTTTTTTAACACAGCAGTTTTCATTATTTCATATTTAGAATAATTTGTCCAATTCTACTAATAATTTCAAAACCATTTATACAGATCTCGTTGTGAACATTGAGTTTTCGATGACGGTGTCTTTAAAATCAGTAAGAAAAAAAGTGCCATTTAATAAATGGTACTGGACACTTGGCTTACTTTAAAAAACCATAGTGGAATAAGAGCTTTACGTCTGATTATACATCAAGTTAAGTACGCATGGATTCAAATATCCGTTATGAAAAATGTAGTCACACAAGTAGAATTTATAGGTGACTATCTGCTCTCATGATGAAAATTGACATTTAAAGAAAAAAACAGATTTTGCTTGGAAAAGACATACATATCTGGTTATACATATACAATGAAAAGTCCATATGTAAAATCATCATAAACACACCACTAATGTTAATACTTTCAGACTATCAATTCTCATAATATAGCAATCTTATAATATAAAAAACTCTTTGCCACAAATAGATATGATGAATGAATTACATAAATGTGCAGCTGGTTGCCCATGTGATGTGCACACATGAAGGAAAGAAGGAAAGGAAAAAAAAAAGAAAGAAAGAAAATGAAGGAGAGAAAGAGTAATCTCCAGATACTAGAAACAAAGAAGGGTAAAGATGTCGGTGAATCCATATAAGACCTGGTTACCGGGGTGGTAGAGCAAAGGTCTGGGTAATAGTCAGAGCCTTGGATTTTAGGGGCCACTCATTCCTATACAAGTGACCGAGGTGGTAAAAAATTTTGATTTTAGACAGTTTTATTACCCTATAATGTTACGAGGCCTAATTCTTACTGGAAAGAGGGATTAGAAAATAAATCTTCCCACTCTGAAAAAGAAAGATGACAAAAAGGCCTATTTATGGCCGGGCTGTTGGTGTAAAATGAAAGCAAAAACAAAATCTTCTCCTTGTAGAAAATTTTAAAATATAACTTTTTCACCATAAGAAATAACAACAACAACAAAAAAAATTTATATGAGAGTCATAGCCATGCTTTTGTGACAACTGGAGGGACTCACCCACAGTGATGGCCACCTGGGCGTCATACAATCACCAGCATCACTGAAAATAAAGCTCATAACTGAAAGTTATGAATCCTGTTAGAAAGAAATCACCAAGAGCAAGAGTCTGCAAAATCAATGTCAAAGGTAGAATGAGAAATCCAAGAACTTGAGCTAATGTAAGTATTATTCAAAATAAACTATAAAATATGAAGGACAAAAGAAAAAATTGAAACTGTAAGGAAAGAAAAACACAATGAATATTCTTAGAAGATCCAAGTTGAGGTTCTAGAAATGAAAATAAAATAGCTGAGATTCAGAGCTCTGGGGATAGCATAAACAGAGTCAACTGAAGAGAGGATTTATTCATGGTAATCATTCACAATAGAATACAAAGAAATAAAGAAATGTTAAATAAGCTAGAAAATTTAAGAGACATATAGTATAAAATTAGGTCTATTATATGTATTACTAAAAGGAGTTCTGGGGGGGGGAGGAAATAAGATCTGTGAAGAGCAATAGTCAAAGAGATAATGACTAGGAAATTTCTAGAATTGCTGACAGATCTGAATGTTTAGATTCAAGATAAACAATGGGCCCCGACCAAGCCACCAGCATAAAATACAAGTGCAGAGAATGCTGTAGTGAAATTGTGCCGCATCTAATACATATGATTCCATAATAGAAGCAAATGAAATGTTAAAACAAGACAAGTCAAAAGAGAAACACTGAATGAAACAAATACTTCTGAATAATCACAACAGAATAACATCTTTAAATTCTGAGAAAGAATAAGTTAGCTTCAAAGACTTTATCAATATTAAGAAGTTTTCAAGTCAAGGAGTATTACCAGAAATTTGGTATATTTAAAATGAACAACAATAAAAAAAAGCCACTTCAGTTTTCTGGTTCTAGTTCCAGGGTGAGATGGAGCAGATATCATTCCCCTGTTCCTTCTACTAAGAACCACTAAAACTCTGGACACTGAATACAAAACAAACATAAGAAGCCAATAAAAGGCAAAAGACAGTCTTTTTTTTTTCCAGCCAGGGCTGGATTTGAACTCACCACCCCTAGTATATGGGGCCAGCACCCTACTCCTTGAGCCACAGCGACCACCCAAAGACAGACTGTCTTAAAACCTCAGGACCTGATGAACACTAGGGCAGTATGTTTCCTACTTATTTGAAAGCTCCCACTTTTTACACCCTATGAATTTCCACAAGAAACAGCTCCCATTTTTTATGCCCTATGAATTTCCCACTCCCACAAGAAACAGCTCCCACTTTTTACGCCCTATGAATTTCCTGCTTGTTTGTTTTGAAGCCTATCAGGGAACTGATAATTAAGTTCTCGAACTCAACCTATAAAGAGTGCTACAGACCTCACTGTTAATATCACTGCAGTAACCTTTAAAGTACTCCCTTTGGGAAGCTATGCACCAACACCAGAAGCTAGTATAGCATTCACAGCAATTTGGAGCTCTTTTTCTAGGATGGCCATCAGAGCTGTTGTCGTCTTACTCTTGATGTCATGAATGTCATCAAAATGCCTTTATCTTCAGGTAAATAAAAAGGCCATTGAGGACCAGATAAAGTGATTAGGGAGGTTGTTTCTGGCTAAACACTTAGGGATCCCCAGCCTCACTCTCTTCCAGGGGTTTCAGTCTCTGAAGGAATAAATCTGAGTCTGGTCCCTCCGTTACTGTTTAGACACCTGTGATTCACCTACCTTGTTACTTCAAGCCTTCACTGTTACATTTCTGGCATGCTTAGAGATATAGAAATTCTTTGTGCAAACCTCTGGGTGTGGGCATGACCTTCTTAAGAAATTGTGTTCCTCCTTTCCAAATTCGCTGGGGTCTCCCCAAGAGTTCTCTCTTCTCCAAGTACTAACCGCATTTTATGCTCTCAGTGGATCAAGATCGTATAGAAACTCGTGATAACACAAGCCTGAACTGACATATTACTGTGAAACAAGGGTTTGAAGTACAAATACTGAACCATCAATGTTGTCATGATATCTCACAACCTGACCTGGCAAAAGTAAGGCCTAGAATGAAGCGTCCTCCAACGTTAGTATTTAGTCCTTTTTCATAAGCTATAACTCAGGCCGTTTACATGTTTGCTTGAAACATTCCTTACAATTTTCTCAAATTGCAGATATTGCCAAAGAACTTTCATATGTCAAATGTAATTCAGGAAATATTCAATTTTAGATACAGTAGATATTGGGCAGAATATCAGTATATTTAAAAAATGAATAGTTATGGTATGAAAGAAAACCTATTGACATTGTCACACTCCTACTTTTTGTAAAATATTCTATGAAGGTATCTTTTAAAAAATAAATATTAAGAAAAATTCTGTCTAAATCCTCCATTGCATTCTTAATGTGTCTGTCTACCTGGGGTAACTGGCAGTTTTAAGCAGCAAAGCCTTGGATCATAAAACACTGAGTCTTCCCAAAATTAAGAGTTGTTTACCACAATGTCATGAGCTGCTTTAAAGTTGGATGGAGTCTAAATCAAACTATGATCTCAATATCAAGTGATATAATTTGTGTTAAAACTGTATGTGTTAAATAGATATCTATGATAGCAATTATAGTAGCACTGATTCAGTTTAGGTAAATGGACGTCCTCTTGAGTCTTCATGCCTTGGGAAATACTTACTATGCTTTCCAGTCCTTATTTCTGGCTTTGGCTGTGATGACATTTACTGGACATTCACATTCATCACTATGACAGGCACTGTTGCATTTATGGGAATAACACTCATGTCTTTGAATTGGTCTATGACCTCTATCTTGTCAGAATGAGCATTAGTAACACACTAGCAGAAAATCTGTCATTATCTTCTTTGAGTCAGTAATCTTCTATCATACCTGTAGGCCCTTTTTCACTAAATTAAGTATCCATTTTCATTCAATCTCATTCTACTAGCTTTAGCTAATCCATGCATCTTCAAAGGTACCAATGCAGTCCTCAAGAGTGGTTTATTCACCAAGAGAGTCTACATGGTGGGGGTGTCAAGGATGGATGAGGCCTTGCACCTCCAAGTACACATTTAGAACTTTAGCCACAGACTCAGGAATAGAATGGAAAGTTGATTACAGGCATGTTTGCTATTATTGATCAGTGTGCATCAGATAAATTATGTTCTGAATACTCTAAAAAGGCTGAAATATATAATGAAATCTTAAAAGAATTTCAAACAAAAACTTGAATACGATCAATTCTTTTATCTAAAGTTGTCGACTCCTCACTAGAAAACTTTGCTATTACAAGAAAGCTTGCTATGTGTCCTAGATGGACAATTTTACTGCCATCTAGTATTTTATTTTCCAGCTCTTCATAATCCACTTTTACGCTATGTCCAACATGTAATAGTCTGCTATTTTAAATGATACTAACACTTGCTGTACTTAAACCAGCAGGTGGCACTGTGACACACTTAGAACCCAGAAAACCATGCAATTATCACCTAGGAGGGACTACTGATTATTGTAAGGAAAATAAACTTTTCTCAAAACAAGCCTAATTGTATTATTTTCCTTTCATAAAATCTGTAAATAAAAAGTTAACCCTTGATTTCTGGGTACTTTTTTGAATTATACAGAGATGATGAAAAGCGTATAATCATATCTTCAGGAAATTTGGAGCCACACAACAAATCTACATTATCCAGTGTGTTTCTAAAACAAATAAGATGAAGATAGATAGTTGTGATAAGTATTACCTGGTTCCTGAAATAACTCTTAAAATATTTACTTGGGTATTTATTTAAAAGGTTTCCAAATGTAATTATTGATTTAAAAAATATTATATTCTATAATGAAACTATTTAGAGTAAACTCTGAATCATCAGTAAATGATAATTACTTGTGTCAATTTTCAAGAAAAATGTGACAACCATTTTTTTATTGTTACAATAAACTTACCAATAACATGATAGGTACATAGAGAAATACAATATTTTTAAAAATATTAAAAAGTTACAAAGAAAAGTTACATTGTGCTGCGAGGTATTTTCAGAACTCACAATACCAGACATCCTTTTAAACTTGTTTCCTAACATAAAATGCATTGACTCTCAGGAGGTATGTGAGAAAAATATACTCTACTAAGTGAGCACTGGTAGATTTACTCTGTATCTCTAAGTATAAGTAAAATAAAACACGTGTTTTTAGTTTAATATAACCTGGTCAAGTCTCTTTCTTCAGGTAGCCAAATATAGCCCCACCACCTGTTTTGATAAACACAGTTTTTTTGTAACACAGCTACGCTCATTTGCTTGTGTGTTGTCTGCTTGTGTTTTTATTATAACAGCTAAGTTGAGCAGTTATGACAGGAACAGTATATATGGCACACAAAATCCAAAATATTTATTATCTGTCTCTTATCAAGAAGTTTGCCACCCCAGATCTAAAATGCAAACTTGATTTATCTTTTCCCTTCAAATTACATGAAGAGATTTCATGAACGAAAAATGCAATGATAATTGAATATATTTATCTACCAATGATAGATAAAAATTTGATTTATCTACCAATCATCATAAACATAATTTAAGGAAGCCTCCACATTTATTAACTAATCCTGAATTTCTCTGACTTTGAATAATTTCTAATGGATACCATGTGAAGTCCAAAGGACTGAAGTCCTAATCTAAGACTCAGTCCTCAGATCATTAGGAGAGACAATACACTTAAAAAAGGTAACTACTAATCAGAAATCAGCTTAAGCCAAGTCCCAAAGAAATCAACAAATACCACAGGAATTCAGGGAAAGAAGGGGCCAGGTTTGAACCCGCCACCTCCGGTATATGGGGCCAGCACCCTATTCCTTTGAGCCACAGGCACCGCTTTTTTTTTTTTTAAGGTGACTAATTTAGGAGGCTGTCTCATCAACAACAAACTCTAAGGTGCTGAAATCTGCATTTTCATAAGTAGTCAAATTCACAAATCTGGCAAGTTTAAGAAAGGACATCCCAGACAGAGGAATAGCTTGAATATATTTTGATATGGGTACATGTAGTCAGTTTTATATGGTCTATTTTAATATGAATATGTTAATATATTCTTGAGTTATTGTATATTTGTTCATATTTTAATTTATAATGGAGATTTGTTTCTAATTTATAAAGAATATTTCCTACAAAAAACATAATTTTTATAAAGTAATGATAAATCCAGGATAATTTTAAAAACCTTTAGTTTATGTGGTGCCTAAATTTCCTCCTCCCCTCTTTAAAAAAGAATAACTTTTAAATTTAGGGAAATATAATTAAAACAATATTAGTAGAGCTTATTATACAATTTGCCATAGTTTTAAGATACCTAGGCAGCATAATGTTTTATCTGAACCTGTCCAGACAGACAATTCAAGGCAATAGAGTTTGCTAATAAAGGAGAGAGAATAACATCATGTATTTTATCTTCAACTTAATTCCCATGCGTTCATTTCAAAGGCCACCATTAAGATTATTCAAATGTCAAATGATTAGTTAAACGCCTATGATAAATTGCCACTGGAGTGAAATAAGGGGTATTTCAATTTTTTTAAACACTGAATTCTACTACAATAAAGAGGAAGAGAAACTTATACTAAAAACCATTAAATGCTGTTTCAGTGTGACATAATCTGTTCTATCTTGAGTGAAAGTACTGGATAGTTTTGATGGCTCACTCTTTGATTATTTTAGAATACAGTACCTAAGAGTTACGTAAATAAATTTGAAATTAAGAATAAAAAAAACTTCTTAGTATGTACTTCCACTATAGTTTTAGAGTGTGAATACAGAGAAAAATCTGAAAAGATGACTTTGGAGTGAAGGAATTATAGGCTTAAAGAGAATATTGGAAGAAGGAAATTCTCATTAACTACAGTAACCAGTCAACTATTTGGCCTCGTAATAGGATGTGTTCAAATGAACTAAGATTTTTTGTGTGTGTGAAATTAGACACAGTTGGGTGTGGTGTTAAAACATTTTTGAAACATTTTGATTTGTTAAAAAAAAGAGATTCTTGAAAATTATGTAATATTTTCTAGATGATTCAAAATCATTATTATGAATTATCAGTTATCTTTATCCTATTAGACATCAGCAGTCCCATTTGCCACTTGATGAGTGGAACAAAACAGATTTGAACAGAAGTAACTGTGGCAGGTGGGAATATTGTTTGCCATCCTTCACTGCCTTCCTTTGCCATGGGAGCCGGCAGTGCTGGGAAATACATTGCCCTGATTCACTCCGTGTTGACCTTGGTCAACTCATCTGTGCAAATGCAGTATAGGTAGGTCTATAGTATAGGTGGGAACATTGCGTGTTTTCAATTGCCGCCTTATGCTTCTGTCAAATGTCAAAAGAAGGCTATGTTCTGCACAGCTGATGGTCCTGGGGAGAGACTTGTGGGCCCACAGCCTGAGGCAGAGCTGCCCCAGCTTCCCCAGAGAGATCTGTGATCTGTGATCAAGATCTGTGATAGATCTGTGATCAAGAATGAACGCTTGTTGCTGCTCTCGTGATCCATCACATCTCAGTAATAACTCTCTGATACACAAAGCTCTCCTGCATAAACCAAAGAGGCCATTTTTGCTGATGTCAGCTCATCTTCATCCAAAAGTCATGAATAAAGCATAAAGCTTGTTATTGAAAATTGATGCTGGTTACAGTCACTTAGATTGTGTGCATGAATAATGCAGACTGGAGCTGTACATTGTAGGAGTGCCTGAGTTCTCAACAGAGATCCTCCTTCTCAGCAGAGGATCGATTTGACCTGTCTCTCAGTTAGATGATTCCTAGGGCATAGGAAACACCCACTATGTGCCAATAATGATTTTTCTACCAATTTGATGAGGTTTGGGATTTCTTTAATAAAGTAGGGCAATGTGTTTTATTTTGCAGTTAGAGAGAAAGTTGAAAATGCATAAACCTATTAGGGGAAATTATTTCTTGGTAGATTTTCTCCAAAAATAGGCACCAGCAATTCCTCCTAGCACTACGCATGAATACTGCTCCTCTCATCAGGAGATGGAGTCTCTATCATCCTTCCTATTATTTGTTTTGTCCTTGTGACTTGTTTTGTCTCTGTATCAATTCTGGAACTAGGGTTTCAGAGACCTGATGGCTTCTACTTTTGCTGTTTTGAAAGCCAAGCATGATACAAGAAGCTGAATCTTGTTGGAAAGAGAAGTCTAACTAGTCTCTAACTATTCCATCCACCCTGGTGGAGGTACCAGCAATGGAATTGAGGCCAACTTAAATGTCTGGCTACAGATAAATGTCTAGCTAAATACATTTGCATAAATTACCTCAACTGATACAAACCCCTGGAGCTGAAAACTATCTCACTGATCTCAGGCAATTCAAAATATTATAAAAATTAATGTTCATTTTTTATACCACTAAGTTTTGCCAAAAAACTGACATAATTAGACTATAGTGTCAGAATTTTCTGGGAATATTGACTAAATTAAATTAAAATCAGAAAGAGTAAAAGAAAAGCAGGGAACAAGCCTGGAATTCTGATCCTGGTATACCTGAAGATGAAATTTGCTTTTTTCTTTGTTTTTTTTGTTTGTTTGTTTGTTTGTTTGCAGGGGATGAGAAATTCTGTGGAAGTTTCCTGAAAAGAGTGACTGACTTGACCTGTGTCAGAAAGCATTTGATTTTCTGAGCCCTTTATAACATGATTCAGACATCTCTAACTCTTACAGTTTGCTAGGGCATATTTATTGTCTTGTATTCAAATTGCCAAGTGATATGAAAACTGCAAGAATAAAAGAACCTAACTTGCTTTGACTTGGCCAGCATCCCACCTGAAATACTCTGGACAATTGATTGGACAGGAGAAATACTAGATTCAAAAAGCCTCAGTTGCCCAAAGCGCGCATCATTCTACAAACTTCTTACATAGCATAACTTGTTCTGTAGGCCAGGAGATAGGGATCTATAGATTACAAATGGATAGCAATGTAGGATTTCACATGCCGAGTACTTTGTTCTCAATAAGATTCTGATAATGCATGCATCAAAGGTTTTGTTTTGATTTGTCTTTACTTTTTGGCTTCCAGGGCTACAGTTGTGAATTAATCATACGTAGAAACACGTTTTTTGTAAGTATCATTCATTTACAGGGGCATACCTCTGGGTAAAAACTGAATCAAACTATTTTTTTCGAACAAGGGGCCTTGGGAATTTTCAAGGGCTTGAATAAGTCCTAAATTTGTTGCCTACCCAACTCTCAAAAGACATTTAAATTTGAAAGATAAAAAGACTTTTGCATTCACAGTACAAATAATCTATATGGTTCCTGTAAATACAGAAATTGAGGGAGAAATAAAAAGTCTTAGATTCAGTTAAGCATTTTAACAAGGCATGGAAAGATTTGGTAGGATTCTTTAAAAAATGGCCGTGATGCAACCTCCAGGTATTTATAAGGTCAAAGGCCTCTTTCTACACTAAGAATGCCCAGCCACCATGTACTCTACCATACTGGAAAGGGGAAAAGCTAATGTAGTGCTCTTAACATACGCTGTAATCGTATTTTGTACTAAGAGTGATGAGGCTAAGTACTTTTAGGATGATACAATTACATTTGTGTTTTAGAATGACCATCCTGGCGCGCGCGCAGGCAGGTGTCCTCAAACTACGGCCCGCTGAGGACATTTATCTGGGCTGCCGGGTGTTTTGCCACTGCTGCCTGTCCTGCTTAGCAGCCGACTCATCCCAGGGCCCGCAGTCCGGCCCTCCAACAGTCTGAGGGACAGTGAACTGGCCCCCTGTTTAAAAAGTTTGAGGACCCCTGTAAGGAAATGGTCAGAGACAAGCACAGATGGAAGGAGGCCTTCAACAGTGGTCTAAGGTAGGTGTGGGGGGTGAATGAGGGAGGGAGACAGCACCTGCCTGGGATCCTCATTCCTGTATTTCCAAATAGCATGGCCTCTCACTTTTTATGTGTTTTAGCTCAAACGTCACCTTATCAGACAGGCT